>APFE030323636.1:0-12319 GCA_000404065.3 Pinus taeda
TTTAATACACATTCAATTAATTGGAAGTGTAGTTCTTGGATATTATATTTTTACTTTGAAAAATCATCACAAGTGTGACTTGTATCAAGTCAATAGACAATCTGGGCAATGACCATGGATAGAACATATTCTAACAATTTGGGAAATGACCATCCATATGGCATATTCTAATGAAATCTTTTCTCGTGTTCTAAAGTTTATACACAAACAAGAGCATAAACAAACAAACACATACATTACATAAAATAAAAACACAAACATTTAGAATTCCATCTTCATAAAGCATCAACATGCAACTAATTATAAAAAATGATTAATTAAAATACAATGTTAATTGAATAGTGCTGCTTAGAAAAATTCAAATTCATTCATGATGTTGTGGTCAATTGCAGAAATATTAAATTTTATTAAATTAAATTACAATTTAAATATTAATACTTAAGTCAACTAAGTGAGCCTAAAAATATTATGAAATAAGTCAACCAAGAGAAATTGGCATGTTACATTCTTTAGAAATCGGCATATTACGTTATTTGAAATTGGCATATTACGTTATTTTTAATGGTGAAGTTAATCCAACCCGCTCAAAATGAGGTGGCACCATCTCTCCAAACTTCTAGAAATGATGGGCATCAAACGGCTAGAAATGATGTGGCATTGTTGCTGCAAATTAGCCGTTGATAGAGCCCCTGAATTACTTTTGCATTCTCTTGTGTTATTCACTTGAACGAAATGTCCTTCCGAGCTGTACCATTTGTATTATCATTTTGATTTTTGCCTTTCTTTTTAACCGTTTCGAAAGCTATTTTTAACCGTTTCAAAGGAAGACGATATAAACACATTCTCAAAGGCAGACGATATAAACACATTCTCACGCGGGAGTACCCACTCTCCTCTTGTTGTTCCCTACTCTGCACTGCATTGCCTAGAATTGTTTATTTATGGATGTTTGTTTGCTTAGCATGCTGGTTTCTTTTGGGGATGTTTCTGTTATGGTGGAATGCTTTCCGTTCATTTCTTTGATGTTTTTCATTGTTTTTTTTGCCCTATTCGCTTCATTGCTTGTCTGCCGGATTTTATTTTTGTTGCAGAACCTGAAGCACATTTTTGCTCTCTGTTTTTAGTTTTTGGCTGTGTGATTTTATTTTTGGGGCAGAAGGTCGCGCAGAAGATAGATGTGACTACTTTTAGATTTTAGATTACTCCAGAATACACGTTTTCGCCTGGCATGGAATTGACAATCAGGTATGCTTACAGAGTAGGGGTTGCTTCATGGTTTAATATCTTTTTTTTATTAATTGTTTGAGATTCAGATTTTAGAAAATTGGAAGAGTTTTAATTATTGGCATTGTAGTAGACAGAAAACACCCATAGTAATAGTAATTATTAGTATTGTAAGGGTTCTAATAACTAATTTGCTATTTGGAACCATAAATCCTAATGGGTTGACATTAATTTCAGTAAATTACAGCTATCATTTGCAGGTATTAAAATCTTAATTTGCTGCTCGTTGATGTAAATTTTGTTCATGGTCTCAAGTCATCTCATAAGCAAGACCTTGTTCTTTCTATGTCGCTCTCGATCTTTTAACCCTACCCTGTATTATTTAACGTGTGTCCCTTTTGGGGTCTTCCTGACTTTTTAATTTTGATTGTTCTGTGAACAGATCAAGAATACCTAGTTCTCACTCAACCGCCTGGAATACACGAAGCCCACTAAACATGGTTCAGCTCAAGTTCTGGTAGTGATCAAGAATACGTGATTCTCCTGGAAATAACACGACGCCCACTAAACCTGGTTCAGATCAAGAATAACTGATTCAACTGATTTGCCTCGAAATAAGACGACGCTCAGTAAACCTGGTTCAGCCCACGTGCAGGTAGGTTTCCTTCCTAATTTTTTGGAGTCCATCTTGAATGATACTAATTTGGATCCAATTCAATCCAGCTAAAATCAACCTTCCAATTCAATATGCAGGGTCTCCCTCTATTTTTTATTTTTTCTTAGCAGATAACATAAAGATTATATTTCCTTATTTGTTGGCTACTCTAAAGAAACGTAGTTCTGCCTTTTCATTTTCTGTTTCTTGAATTAAAATAGCTGAATTAAAGAAACCTCCCTTACAGCTACATTACATTTCGTTTCTGTTTCTTGAATTAAAATAGCTGAATTAAAGAAACCTCCATTACAGCTACATTACATTTCGTCAGAGCTACTATCAAAGTAAAACCCAGTCCATACATCTCAGCTTTATTATTCCATTTTCCTTCTGGTGTCCTGCTTTCTCAGATGCCTTAGTTTCTTCTTAATTCATTTCAACGGTTGTAATCTCTTTGTCTCCTTGCCATAGATGCCATATCCGTTCCATTATTTTATGTTGCATCGGATCCGTTCCATTGTTCTATGTTTCGTTGTGTGAAGCAGAGCAATACAAACCTCCATTGGTTCCAATTACAATTATAATTAAAGTTCTATTTCCTGAGAGCTCTACTCTCAAAAAAAATCCCAATTCTTGTAATTTCAGTCAATATTCCTGAGTTTTTAGTAAGTTTCTAACTATCAACCGTGGAATTTTATACCGCGCAAATTTCAACAAAATATTCCTAACTATTCAGAAAAAAATAGCGAGTGATTTGCAAAGACGTGCTGGATATAACTAGGCATGGAAGGGATTATGAGTCAATCTGCTTAAAAATAATGAATAATTCGCCCCATCTAATCTTTTTGCATACTGACTTTTGTGTTTTTATGTTTTTTTGAAGTTTCTTCTGGGTTTTGATTCCATACATTATCTCTAACTTGACTATTCCTTGATTTTCCATTGCTTTTCTAACTTGACTATTCCTTGATTTTCCATTGCTTTTCAAATCAGATTTAGAATATTTATAAATTAATAAAATAGTAAATATAGTCTTCTCGCTAGAATCAATACAGAAATTGGAAAATTAGATTAGTAAATAGAATAATTAGATTTTATTTATTAATTATTTTTTCCTAGTTTTTTCTTAACGAGTATGTCAAACCACAAGAAGAATAAGGTCTAGGGTATTTTCAATTAATGTTCTGGGTATTTAAAGTTGAATATTTTAAAGGCACTTTTCTTTAAGCAGTTATAGATGTAGTTTCTATCTATCCTCTAATTTTTGCTCTTCAAGGAAACTTAATGTGTTCATTTCAGTTTTCTTTATGTTAATATATTTAACTATATAATGAGTTAAAACCACAATAGTTTTTACTGATTCCTTTAGCTGGGCTTAATTTATTATCGTAGTTTTATGGATCCAATTAGTGTTCGAGTGAGTTCAGATCATTACATTTATTCATTGACTTAGTTTATCTTTGTGAAGGTTTGTGGTTTTATTTAAATTGGTTTCTTACTTTCACATTTATCTGTTTGTGAATTCTTTTTCTCAATTAAAAATACAGTGGACTTAACCAGTGGCTCTCAAAATCAGTTTTGGATGGGCCATCCAATAAAAAAAAAAATTCCTCTAAAAAATTTGTTTTAGATTATTATATTTCTCTAAATACTTTTCAATTATATTTTTACATTTTACAAATATGTTTTTTATTTATATCTTATAACTTATGTTACATTTAAATTTTTAGATTATTGGATTTCTCTAAATAATGTTAAATTATATTTTTACATTTTACAAATATACTTTTTACTTAAAAATATGTTTTTTATTTATATCTTATAATTTATGTTACATCTTGATTTTCATTAGTACTTTGGTTAAATTCAATATATTTTAAATTGTATATTCATACATTTAATTTATTTTAAATAAATTTTTATTAATAGCATTTAATTTGTTTTGAGTGATCCCTTTATTAATATTGTGTTTAGTTTAATTTAAATTTTAAAATGATTTTCAAATTTAAATATTTAATTTGTTATCTAAGTTTGGCACTATATTTACTATTGGTATGACGTAGTATGATATATTTTTTAATTAAAATAACACAATGTGCAAAGAGAAAAGTTTGAAATTAAATAAAGTGATAATGTTCTTATATTTAAATATTTATGATAAAATTAAATTATACTATAAATGCTTTTTAAGATTTCCTTTGAATATATATATTTTATTAAAATTTTCAACTACAACATGTATATATATAAATTCTTAGAAACCTAGATTGTGTTAGACTAGGGAAGGCTCACCTAGAGTGGGCTAGGATACACTAAATTAGACTAGGCTACACAAAGATAGAATAACTTTATGCTAGGGTGTGGTCTATCCAAAAATAGGATAGGCTACTTACTCTATAGTAGGGTAAGTTAAGCTAGAGTAGGCTAGGCTATGCTAATATAGAGTAGACTAAGGTAAGCTAGAGTAGGCTAGGCTACACTAGGATACACTAAGGTAGGTTAGGCTAGGCAAGGGGAGGTTAGGTTAGGTTAGGCTAGGCTAGGAGAAGTTAGGCTAGGTTAGGTTAGGCAAGGTTAGGTTATGGTAAGCTTAGGCTAGGCTAGGTTGGGCTAGGCTAATTTAGGTTAGGTTAGGTTACGTTACGCTAAGATAGGTTAGGCTAGGCTAATTTAGGTTAGGTTAGGGTGGATTCTGCTAGGATAGGGTAGGCTAGGGTAGGCTAGAGTAGGCTATAGTAGGGTAGGTTAGTTTAGGTTAAGCTAGGTTATTCCAAGCTCGAGTAGGTTGGGCTATGTTAGGCTAGAGTAGGTTAGGTTAGAGTAAGCTAGCCTAGGCTAGGCTAGGCTATGCTAGAGTAGGCTAGGCTAAGTTTGGCTTGGTCAGAGTAGGCTAGGGTATAGTAGGCTAGAGTGGGCTAGGCTAGGTTAGAGTAGGTTAGAGTACGCTAGGCTATGCTAGGCTAGGCTAGGTTAAGCTAGGCTAGAGTAGGTGAGGCCAAGTTAGGTGAGAGTACGCTAAGGGCTAGGCCAGGGTATGCTAGAGTTGGCTAGGTTAGATTAGATTAGGCTAGACTCGACTAGGCTAGGATAGAGTAGGTTAGGCCAAGCTAGGCGATAGTAGGCTAGGGGCTAGGCTAGAGTAGGCTAGTCTAGAATAGGCTAGGTTAGAGTAGGATAGGTTAGATTAGGTTAGGCTATATTAGGCTAAGTTAGGCTAGGCTAGGCTAGAGTAGGCTTGAGTAGGCTCGGCTAGAGTTGATTAAGCTCAGCTACAGTAGGATAGGCTAGGCTAGTTTAGGCTGAGATAGAGTAGGTTAGGCTAGAGTAGGTTAGTTTAGGTTAGGCTAGGATAGAGTAGTTTAGGGTGGGTTAGTTACCTTCGGCTAGGCTAAAGTTGGTTAAGCTACAATAGGCTAGAGTAGGTTACGCTAGGGTAGGTTAGGCTAGGCTAGTTAAGGCTAGGCTAAAGTAGGTAAGCCTAGGTTAGGCTAAGCTAGAGTAGTTTAGGCTATAGTAGAGTAGGGAAGGTTATGCTAGTTTAGGCTAGGCTAGAGTAGGTTAGGCTAGAGTAGGCTAGTGTAGGCAAGACTAGGTTAGGGTAGTGTATGGTAGGTTAGGCTATAGTAGGCTAGGATATAGAAGGTTAGGCTAGCTTATGCTAGGGTAGGTTAGTCAAGGTTAAGCTAGGCTAGAGTGGGTTAGGCTACAATAGAGTAGGGTAACTTATGCTAGTTCAGGCTAGGTTAGGCTACGCTAGAGTAGGTTAGGCTATAGTAGGCTAGTGTAGGCTAGACTAGGATAGGGTAGAGTAGGGTAGGTTAGGCTATAGTAGGCTAGGCTAGAGTGGGTTAGGCTAGGTTAGGCTAGGCTATAGTAGTTTAGGCTAGAGTAGAGTAGGGTAGAATATGCTAGTTTAGGCTAGGCTAGGATAGGCTAGAGTAGGTTAGGCTAGAGTAGGCTAGTGTAGGCTAGACAAGGTTAAGGTATAGTAAGGTAGGTTAGCCTACAGTAGGCTAGGCTAGAGTAGGTTAGGCTAGAGTAGGCTAGTCTAGGCTAGGTTAGGCTAGGCTAGAGTAGGTTAGGATAGAGTAGGCTAGTCTAGGCTAGGTTAGGCTAGGCTAGGTTAGGCAAGGCTAGGCTAGGTTAGGCTATGTTATGCAAGGTTAGTTTAGGCAAGTTTAGCTTAGGTGAGGCTACTTTAGTTTAGTGAAAGCTAGGCTGAACTAAGTTAGGTTAGGTTAGGTTAGACTGGGCTAGGCTAGGTTAGGTTAGTCTAGGCTAGGTTAGGTTAGGCTAGCCTAGTCTAGGTTAGGCGAGGTTAGGTTAGATTAGTTTATGTTAGCTTAGTTGAGGCTAGATTAGGCTAGGTTGGAATGTTAGTTTAGGTTAGGCTAGGTTACACTATGCTAGAGTAGGGTAGGTTAGGCTATAGTTGGCTAGGTTAGAGTAGGTTAGGCTAGCTTGTGCTAGAGTAGGTTAGGCTAGCTTGTGCTAGAGTAGGTTAGGCTAGGTTTTTGCTAGGCTAGAGTAGGTTAGGCTAGAGTAGGCTACTGTAGGCTAGAGTAGCTTAGGGTAGAGTAGGGTAGGTTAGGCTATAGTAGGGTAGGCTAGAGTAGGTTAGGCTAGAGTAGGCTAGCTTAGGTTAGGCTAGAGTAGGCTAGGGTAGGGTAGGTTATGGTAGGCTAGGCGAGGTTGGGCTAAGGCTAGGCTAGGTTAGGCAAGGCTAGGTTAGGCTATGTTAGACAAGGTTAGGTTAAGCGAGTTTAGGTTAGGAAAGGCTAGGTTAGATTAGGCAAGGCTATGCTAGTCTAGGTTAGGCGAGGTAAGGTTAGATTAGGTTACATTAGTTTAGGTGATGTTAGGTTAGGCTATAGTAGGCTCATTTAGGCTGGGCTATGCTACAATTGGTAGGTTAGTTTAGGTTAGTCTAGGTTAGATTATGCTAGAGTAGGGTAGGTTAAGCTAGGTTAGGCAAGGTTAGGTTAGGCAAGTTTAGGTTAGGAAAGGCTAGGTTAGGTTAGGCAAGGCTACGCTAGTCTAGGTTAGGCAAGGGTAGGTTAGATTAGGTTACATTAGCTTAGGTGAGGCTAGGTTAGGCTAGATTAGGCTCAAGTAGGTTGGGCTATGCTACAATTGGTAGGTTAGTTTAGGCTAGTGTAGGTTAGACTATGCTGTAGTAGGTTAGGTTAGGCTATAGTAGACTAGGCTAGAGCACGTTAGGTTAGACCATGCTAGAGTAGGTTAGGTTAGGCTATAGTAGACTAGGTTAGAGCACGTTAGGCTAGCTTGTGCTAGAGTAGGTTAGGCTACAGTAGGGTAGGTTAGGCTATAGTAGACTAGGCTAGAGTAGGTTGGCTAGCTTGTCCTAGAGTAGGTTAGGCTAGGTTATGCTAGGCTAAAGTAGTTTAGGTTATAGTAGAGTAGGGTAGGTTATGCTAGTTTAGGCTAGGTTAGGCTAGGCTATAGTAGGTTAGGATAGAGTAGGCTGGTGTGTGCTAGAGTAGGTTAGGCTATACTAGGGTAGGTTAGGCTATAGTAGGGTAGGCTAGAGTAGGCTAGGTTATGTTAGGCTACAGTAGGGTAGGGTAAGGTAGGTTAGCTATGCTAGGCTAGGCTAGGTTAGGAAATGATAGGTTAGGCTAGTTTAGGTAAGGTTAGGTTAGGAAAGTTTAGGATAGGCAAGGATAGGATAGTCTAAGTTAGGTTAGGTTAGGTTAGACTAGGTTAGACTAGGTTAGGTTAATCTAGCCTAGTCTAGGTTATGCAAGGTTAGCTTAGGCTAGCCTAGTATAGGTTAGGCGAGGTTAGGTTAGATTAGGTTACATTAGCTTAGGTGAGGCTAGCTTAGGCTAGGTGAGGCTAGAGTAGGCTCAAGTAGGCTAGGCTATGCTAAAGTTGGTAGGTTAGTTTAGGTTAGGCTAAGTTCAACTCTACTAGAGTAGGTTAGGTTAGATTAGGTTAGTCTAGTTTAGGCCATGCTAGAGTAGGTTAGGGTAGGTTAGGCTAGAGGAGGCTAGGCTAGAGGAGAGTAGGGTAGGCTAGAGTAGTATAGGCTACGCTAGGCTAGAGTAAGCTAGGCTAACTTAGTCTTGGCAAGTGTAGGTTTATCTAGAGTAGACTAGGCTATGATACGTTAGGCTTGGCTAGGTTAGAGTAGGCTAGAGTAGCCTAGGTTATGATAGGATAGAGTGGGATATGCTAGGATAAGGTAGGCTAAAGTAGGATAAGCTAGGATGTAGTAGGCTAGGCTAGGGTAGGCTAGGTTAGCCTAGGTTGTGCTAGGCTAGAGTAAGCTAGAGTAGGCTAGGCCAAAGTAGGGTAGAGTAGGCTAGGTTAGGGTAGTCTAGAGTAGGCTTGGTTATGCTAGGGTAGAATAGTCTAGGCTAGGGTAGGATAGGATAGTTAGGCTAGGTTAAGCTAGGCTAGAGTAGGTTAGGCTATGCTAGATTAGGCTAGGCTAGGTAAAATTAGGCTACGGTCTGGGCTAGTCTAGGATTGGGTAGGCTAGGCTAGAGTAGATTAGGCTAGAGTAGGGTAGGTTAGAGTTGGTGGATAGGCTAGGCTAGGCCAGAGTAGGCTAGGCTAGCCCAGACTAGCCTAACATAAGCTAGGCTATGCTAGGTAGGGATAGGCAAAGCTAGAATAGGATATGTCATGCTAGGCTAGAGTAGGTCAGGTAAGATTAGGATAGGGTAGGTTAGGTTAGGTTAGGCTAGAGTAGGTTAGCCTATGCTGGATTAGGCTAGGCTAGAGTAGTTTAGGGTAGAGTAGAGTAGGGTAGGTTAGGCTAGAGTAGGCTAGACTAGAATAGGCTACAGTAGGTTAGGCTACACCTGAGTAGGCTAGACTATGCTAGTTTAAGCTAGAGTAGGTTAGGCTAGGTTAGGCCAAAGTAGTTTAAGATAGGTTAGGCTAGGCAAGGGTAGTTTAAGCTAGAGTAGAGTAGGGTAGGATAGTCTAGTTTAGGCTAGGTAGGTCTAGGCTAGAGTAGGTTAAGCTAGAGAAGGCTAGGGTATGCTAGAGTAGGTTAGGCTAGAGTAGAGTGTGTTTGGCTATAGTAGGTTAGAGGCGGTTATGCCGGAGTATGCTAGAGTAATAAGTTGGGCTAAAGTAGGCTAGAGTAGGTCAACCTACACTATGCTAGAGTAGGTTAGGCTATAGTAGGTTAGGCTAGGTTAGGTTAGGCTAACATAGGCTAGGTTAGGCTAGGTTAGTGTAGGCTAAGCTAGGCTAGGTTAGGTTAGGTTAGGCTAGGTTAGCTTAGTCTAGGCTAGGTTACGCTAAGGTAGGGTAGGCTAGACTAGGTTAGGCGAAGCTAGTGTATATTAGGCTAGGGTAGATTAGGTTAGGCTAGGTTAGGCTACACTAGACTAGGCTAGGTTAGACTAGGCTAGGTTAGAGTATATTAGGCTAGGCGAAAGTAGACTAGGCTAGCTTAGGCTAGGATAGGTTAGATTAGACTAGGCTAGGTTAGGCTATGCTAGGATAGGTTAGGTTAGGTTACGTTAGAGTAGGATAGGTTAGATTAGGTTAGGCTATATTAGGCTAAGTTAGGCTAGGCTAGGCTAGAGTAGGCTTCTGTAGGCTCGACTAGAGTTGACTAAGCTCAGTTAGAGTAGGCTAGGCTAGGCTAGTTTAGGCTAAGATAGAGTAGGTCAGGCTAGAGTAGGTTAGGTTAGGTTATGCTAGGATAGAGTAGTTTAGAGTGGGTTAGCTACCTTAGGCTAGGCTAAAGTAGGTTAAGATACAATAGGCTAGAGTAGGTTAAGATACAATAGGCTAGAGTAGGTTACGCTAGGCTAGGTTAGGCTAGGCTAGTTAAGGCTAGGCTAAAGTAGGTAAGGCTAGGTTAGGCTAAGCTAGATTAGTTTAGGCTATAGTAGAGTAGGGTAGGTTATGCTAGTTTAGGCTAGGCTAGAGTAGGTTAGGCTAGAGTGGGCTAGTGTAGGCAAGACTAGGTTAGGGTAGAGTATGGTAGGTTAGGCTATAGTAGGCTAGGCTAGAGTAGGTTAGGCTACCTTAGGCTAGGGTAGGTTAGTCTAGGTTAAGCTAGGCTAGAGTGGGTTAGGCTACAATAGAGTAGGGTAGCTTATGCTAGTTCAAGCTTGGTTAGGCTACGCTAGAGTAGGTTAGGATATAGTAGGCTAGTGTAGGCTAGACTAGGATAGGGTAGAGTAGGGTAGGCTAGGCTCTAGTAGGCTAGGCTAGAGTGGGTTAGGCGAGGTTAGGCTAGGCTATAGTAGTTTACGCTAGAGTAGAGTAGGGTAGAATATGCTAGTTTAGGCTAGCTTAGGATAGGCTAGAGTAGGTTAGGCTAGAGTAGGCTAGTGTAGGCTAGATAATGTTAGGGTAGAGTAGTGTAGGTTAGCTTATAGTAGGCTAGGCTAGAGTAGGTTAGTCTAGAGTAGGCTAGTCTAGGCTAGGTTAGGCTAGGCTAGGCTAGGCTAGTCTAGGCAAGGCTAGTCTAGGCAGGCTAGGCTAGGTTAGGCTATGTTAGGCAAGGTTAGGTTAGGCAAGTTTAGGTTAGGTGAGGTTAGTTTAGGTTAGGGAAAGCTAGGCTGGTCTAAGTTAGGTTAGGTTAGGTTACACTGGGCTAGGCTAGGTTAGGCTAGCCTAGCCTAGTCTAGGTTAGGCAAGGTTAGGTTAGGTTAGCCTAGTCTAGGTTAGGCGAGGTTAGGTTAGATTAGTTTACATTAGATTAGGTGAGGCTAGATTAGGCTAGGTCGGTAGGTTAGTTTAGGTTAGGCTAGATTACACTATGCTAGAGTAGGGTAGGTTAGGCCATAGTTGGTTAGGTTAGAGTAGGTTAGGCTAGCTTGTGCTAGAGTAGGTTAGGCTAGGTTAGGCTAGGCTAGAGTAGGTTAGGCTATAGTAGGCTAGTGTAGGCTAGAGTAGGTTAGGGTAGAGTAGGGTAGGTTAGGGTATAGTAGGCTAGGCTAGAGTAGGTTAGGCTAGAGTAGGCTAGGTTAAGTTAGGCTAGTGTAGGCTAGGGTAGGGTAGGTTATGCTAGGCTAGGCGAGGTTAGGCTAAGGCTAGACTAGATTAGGCAAGGCTAGGTTAGGCTAGGTTAGGCAAGGTTAGGTTAAGAAAGTTTAGGTTGGGAAAGGCTAGGTTAGGTTAGGCAAGGTTATGCTAGTCTAAGTTAGGTGAGGTTAGGTTAGATTAGGTTACATTAGCTTAGGTGATGCTAGGTTAGGCTAGAGTAGGCTCATTTAGGCTGGGCTATGCTAAAATTGGTAGGTTAGTTTAGGTTAGTCTAGGTTAGACTATGATAGAGTAGGGTAGGTTAGGCTAGGTTAGGCAAGGTTAGGTTAGGGAAGTTTAGGTTAGGAAAGGCTAAGTTAGGTTAGGCAAGGCTACGCTCTTGCAGGTTAGGCGAGGTTAGGTTAGATTAGGTTACATTATCTTAGGTGATGCTAGGTTAGGCTAGGTTAGGCTCAAGTAGGTTGGGCTATGCTACAATTGGTAGGTTAGTTTAGGCTAGTGTAGGTTAGACTATGCTATAGTGGGTTAGGTTAGGCTATAGTAGACTAGGCTAGGGAACGTTAGACTAGCTTGTGCTAGAGTAGGTTAGGTTATAGTAGCATAGGTTAGGCTATAGTAGACTAGGCTAGAGCAATTTAGGCTAGCTTGTAATAGAGTAGGTTAGGCTAGGTTAGGCTAGCCTAGAATAGCTTAGGTTATAGTAGAGTAGGGTAGGATATGCTAGTTTAGGCTAGGTTAGGCTAGGCTAGAGTAGGTTAGGCTAGAGTAAGCTAGTGTATGCTAGAGTAGGTTAGGCTATACTAGGGTAGGTTAGGCTATAGTAGGATAGGCTAGAGTAGGCTAGGTTAGGTTACGCCAGAGTATGGTAGGGTAAGGTAGGTTAGGCTAGGCTATGCTAGGCTAGGTTAGGAAATGATAGGTTAGGCTAGGTTAGGTAAGGTTAGGTTAGGCAAGTTTATGTTAGGCAAGGGTAGGATAGTCTAAGTTATGTTAGGTTAGGTTAGGTTTGGTTAGGTTAGACTAGGTTAGGCTAGTTTAGGTTAAGCTAGCCTAGTCTAGGTTAGGCAAGGTTAGGTTAGGCTAGCCTAGTATAGGTTAGGCGAGGTTAGGTTAGATTAGATTACATTAGCTTAGTTGAGGCTACCTTAGGCTAGGTTAGGCTAGAGTAAGCTCAAGTAGGCTAGGCTATGCTAAAGTTTGTAGGTTAGTTTAGGTTAGGCTAAGTTCAACTCTACTAGTGTAGGTTAGGTTAGATTAGGTTAGTCTAGTTTAGGCCATGCTAGAGTAGGTTAGGGTATGTTAGGCTAGAGGAGAGTAGGGTAGGCTAGAGTACTCTAGGTTAGGCTAGGCTAACTTAGTCTTGGCAAGTGTAGGTTTATCTAGAGTAGACTAGGCTATGATACGTTAGGCTTGGCTCCACCCCTTCCTTAAACACCTTCTCCTCCTCCTCCTCCT
>APFE030323638.1:0-14862 GCA_000404065.3 Pinus taeda
AAACATTTAAAAAAATATACACACATTTTTTCACTTTGTAGGAGCTCGATATTGCCTCTGATGTATCTCTATAATTTCAGATCATCCAGTTCTGAAATTGCGATCTGTGGTAGCCCTCTATGTCCTCTTTCCAATGCCACCAGTCTGACCCCAATTGGACTCTCCAATGAAGAGTTATGTCAAATCTCCCACAATGACCTTATTATAGACTAATTCATTAGAGCGAACTTGTATGACATGCCACGTGTTCCTGTTTTGACCTTTGGCTCTGAAAAATATATACAATAAACTACAGTCTTTCCTTTTTCTATACCTTCTGATGAAATTTCAATCTGATGCTCAGAGAGAAAGTTATGATGATTTTCCCCAGGTCACCTGTTTTAAATGTAATTCAGGATTCTGCAAAAGGACTAACTTCCTTAGTTCATATATCTGAAATTATAGCGCGTAAATCTCTGAAATTCAGACCTGAGATTTAGTGCGATGTCTTCTCAAATGGGTTTTTTTTTAGCTTTTGAAACGTCACATAAAAATAGTTATAGAAAAAATTTCATGATGACCTGTTTGGAGCAGCGAAACCCTAGAATCCAAAGCTCTGATACCAAATGTTATGAAACCATCTCAAGAAAAGATAGAAAAGATAGATCAACGCCCTAGAATTCAGCCTCTTCGAGGGGGAAACCTCCTTTACATTACATAAATGAACAATTCTTGGATCATTCAAATGATAAAACATCCTTTCTATATATAGGAGTCTAAGGAGTCACAATATAACCCAGCCGACCTAACAATAATAATATAAAGCCACAAAAATAACAATAGAGGGATTCTATGGGCACAAAAATAACAATATGGGGACAATGGGGCACAACAATATTAATAAGGGGTACAACTACAATAGTAATGGTGTAATCAATAGTATTATAGGGACCCAACATTGAGGAAGAAAGGCTCAAAGCTAAAGAAATATCTTTTGTCCACCAAAATTGTATTAAGTGTTGGTTCGACCAAAAATCTATAGGGACTAAGAGTTTCGATGTGGGTGACCTAGTATTGAAGTTAGACAAAGCCCACGAAGAGAAAGGAAAACACACGAAGTTCCAACCTTTTTGGATTGGCCCTTATACCATCGAAGAGAAACTTAGTCCTACTACTTTCAAGATGAAATATTTAGATGGGAGGACTGATGCCATCTCTGTTAATGGTCGATATTTGAAACATTATTTTCATTAGCAAATTTAAGCTACATTTCCTGTACAATTTTACCTTTTTTATTTCTCTTTATTTTGTGTGTAAATATTGCATGTGTCTATCAAGTCATGTCCCATTATGTTTTGTTTCTTGGTCATTGTACATAAATAAGACCTTGTGTGAAAGAGTGCATGGCTGAAAAGGGATTTGTGGTGAAATTAAGAGAAAATGTGACAACCACAATGCTTGGCTATTTATTAGTTCCCCTTCTTTATTTGGGAATATGCCATAGGTTAAGCTAAGTTTGGATGGAAAATACGATACATCCAAAAGGAAGACCTTGAGGGAATCTATTAGATCCACATCTATTCTAGTATCCAAACTCCTCAACTTGGTGATAAATCTACTTAGTGTGTTACATGCTTATCCAATCTAGTAGAGAAAGGATAAGGGGAAAATCTAAAGTGAGCAAACCAATATCAGAGGTTATATAAATGCTTCTCTGAAGGGTGAAAGAAGAGAAAGGCTTCCTGCATAGGGAGGTGAAGCAAGCGACTTTTCCGAGGTACTATCTAGACTCGCTGGTAGTGAAATAGTGATTGTGCTCCTATAGTCACTCCGTTGGGGTACTGTCTAGGCCTGCTGGTAATGGAGCAACACCAAAGATGAAACTCATACTCCAAATATCTAAAACCTGTAGCACATACTACCCTTTCCTAGATTGAAACAATTGTGATATAGCATATCTTTTGCCTGTTGAACCAAGTGGAGTTAAGTGAGTTGTTATGTATATAACTGAATCGAAAGGGGAAGTCAATGCAATCTAATTAGTGAATCAATACATCCTAAAGGGTTGACTCTTCAATTTAAAAGTTATTCCTAGATAGAGAAGATGAAATTTGTCTAATGTTTTTTCAAGTGTTGTCATTGCTACAACACCCTCCAAAATTTCATCACATTCAAATTTAGGAGCCTACCTAACCATTGCATCGAGTGTCATTTCAATTCATTCTGTATGTTTCAAGTTTTCTTGATCATTCTTGAGTTTCATCACATTTTTCATAAAATTTCTTGTGCACTTCATGGTCATAACACCTTGTTTGTTGTAAAACGACACTTTTGGTTGCATTCGCACACACTTTGTTCGTTATAGTTGGGGAGTGTTTGTAAAATGTCATTTTGATGTTTATTTATCATTATCCAAGCCTATCTAAGTTTTATTGATGAGTTGGTATGCGTCACACTTGATTTCATCTCTAAACTCTTTGTGTTCACCCCTTGTTCCATCCTCGAAACTTAGACAACTTTTGGTTGTACAAGTTATCCCATTAAGGATAGGAGTGAAAAAGTGCACTCTTAAGCCTTGATCAAGAATCCTTCATTGTTCTCAAGTGTGCCATAAACTCTTCAAGAGTGCATAGTTCACTCCCAAGCATCATTCCCCTTCCTTGTTCCGAATTGTGCCGAAAAAAATCAAGTATTCCTTTGAACTCATTCCTTCGACTCAATGAATTGCGCCCTCCTTGAGCATGTGAGCACACCTTTAAGCCCTGAAGCCTCACCCATTTTTCCTTCAGTATTATGTCCTACACCCTCTTTGGACCTCTTGAGCTCATGAGCACACCCTAAATCCTTTAAGATTCATCCCTTCGTCCTTCGATAGTGTACCTTGCATCCTCCTTGTCTCCCTTAAGTGCACAACGCACTTGGGAACCCTGAATGCTCTCCATTCGCCCTTCGAACCTGCACCCTGCACCCTTCCTTAATCTCTCTCTCCTCCTTAAGTGCATGAGCACATCCCAAAGCCTTGAAGCTTCAGTTGTTCAGCATTTCACAGTGCACCCTTGTGCCCAAAAGTTTCCTTGTCCTCTCTAAGTGCACTGCTAAGTCATGCACAGGGAATTTGCATGAAACATGTTAGGATAGGATATTTTCAGGTTCATTTTTTCTTACATCAGTATTTGCAGTTGTAGGCATTTCAAGAAAAACATGTAAAGGATGCATGAAAACATCAGGTAAGGAGGACACCCAAAGGAAGCATTTAAGAACAATGAACATATTGAAATCTTGATGATCAAAGCAGCCTAAAGACTCCATGTGATCAAAGACCCTATGTAGCGTGAAGACATCAATGATATGAAATTTGCATGCAAGATCAAAGACACAGGTGGGAGCTTTGTCACCTATCAAATAAATTCCATGTCATTAGTCACTAGGAGTCCTAGTCATCAATGATAGTCACATATCATGTTCTCACCACATAATGATGTGGAAACGATGATGTGATTATGTAATTATTAAAAATACAAATAAGTAGAAGTCCAGGAGTTATGTATGGACAAAGCAACCATGTGAAGAAGTCCAAAAGACATGTAATTCTAAGAGTCATATGTAATTCGAAAATTCATTTGGAAGTTCAAGAGTAATAGAAGTCCAAAGGTCATTAGAAGTTGGAAAGTCAAGAGTCATGAGGATATGAAAGGTCATGCCTCAAGTTATAAAAGGAACCTCATTGCTATGGAAAATGAATTTTAACCTTATATTCTCCCACAAGGAATTAGAGAGATATAGATCGTACTTTTGGGGATCAAGTAGCGGCTCTAATGCTCCACTATTGACGCTGATGTTGTTCATTGTACTTATGTATCTTAGAACTTTTACTTAATACCAGAAGCCATTTGGCCAACACATTTTCATCCATAGATCATGGATGTTTTGAGACTACTCTTCTAACCTTTGTGGTTTATGTGGGCTTTGATACATACTAAAGTAATTGAACTATTTCGATGACTTTGGTGCTTAAATTTTTGGATATTTGTTGTGATGATTTATCGATCGTAACATGTATGTGAACTATTTCGCTTGATATCTAATGATTGTTTCTCATTTATGTGTGTTTGTCTCCACTAGATTAGTACTATTACTTATGTTTTAGAGGCTCACTTTCTCTACCTTGCAATGAAAGAACCTTGATACATCCACAATCAAACATTTGACAAGACACACTCTCTTACTCATTCAAAAGCACATGTGTGCTACTCTCTCATGATAATTTCTTAAGCCAAGGCATATATTTAAGTAAATGATAGTTAAGCCATACTTTCGGATGGGACTCCTACACCAAAAGTTGTGAGGTCTAATTGGGACGTCATATCAAGGAGATCCCATGTATGTCGGCGGTATCCAACACCATCAACAGGAAGATACAAGGGAAATTATTATAACCAAGCAACAAAAATAAAGCTATATATTTAGAGGAATCAACAATAATGTAAAGGAAATGAAAAACATGATACTTATCTTTTGTGAAAAGGTGAGAGCTCCCTCTCAATCTTGCATCAATCTAGTAATTGTGAGCGATTTCTTCAACAAGTCAAGAATTTTCTAACAAAGCATATTAGATCTATAAACACTAGGAATCAAAAGAAAGATTAATCCTAGAGTAAAAAACAATAGAAACTATGCGGGACCTAAAATAAACCTATACTATAATCAAAGGATATACAATGGATAACATTCCTAAATACTTAATAGAATAATTCTTTGACCTTGGAGTCCTCAATTTTTTTCTTCTTTGGTGGATCTTCATTAGTGGCAATTGTAGCTTGATCCTTTTCTCTCTTCTTGTTCTCAAGATTCTCAATACATTGGTTCTTATAGTGTCCCAACTTGTGACAATGATAAAATTCTATTTTAGAAAGGTCAAGCTTCCCATGATTTTTCTTTGACCCTTTAAACTTCTTAGTTCCTCCTTTCTTCTTTAAATGGGAAGAATAGGCATTTGAGGTATTTTATCCATCTTCCTGTTTACCTCCTATCAAGGAAAGACTAGCTTCTTCCTGAGTATAGGTAGAACACATTTATTAAAAGGAGGGATAATTTTTCCAACTACTAATTCTAGCTACAAAGGCATTCCAAGACTTTGTTCTTGGCAGCAGCGGAAGCATTCTCCAAAGGCTGAAGTACTTTTCCTTGAATGTATTCCAAAACATCATTGTTGTCATCTATGATATCCAACCTGTTTTTCCATGCAAAAAAGTTAAACGAGTCACCCAATTTCTCATGCACTTGAATAAAGATGAAAACATATTGACTTGACTAGATAGGCTCCTTCAACTTTTCAAAGATGATTACTTCAATGCGTGTCTCCTTTTGGGGTTGTCCTTCACCCTAGCTCTAATTCCATGTTAATTTTCAGATTGTTCTATGTTATATCAATTACTTTAGCCTAATTCAACACTTCAATTAGCGATATTTTCAATACCAATTAATCTTTCCAATCATCAATACTAATTGAAGATAGAACAATAAATGCAATGAAAAAGGAGACAATCAAGACATCAACAAGAGACATGAAGTTTGGTCAAAGACCATGGAAAAACCCCACAAGGGGGCAAACCCTTTGAAATTATTCTTCTATTAGGTTGTCATAAAATGTTCAACAGAGAGTACAATGAGCCCAAACCAATATCATACAACAAAATTATCCCAACAATATTTATAAATATGTTTCTAGCATCAATGCATATTTGCTCCATAGTAGGCTCCAAAATTCAAGTGTAGACCAAATTTTGGAGGGTGCTTATCGTAGCGACAACATCACTTTATACCTTGATGGTTCAAGAATGCAAGATGGATCTGGCACTGCAATCATACTCATAGACCCACATTATAAGAATTACATCCTATCATATCGTTTGGAGTTTAAATGTACAAATAATATTGTCCAATATGAAGCACTCATGATTGGGTTAAAGAAATCCATCAACCTGAAGGTATAGTTGCTCAAGGTAATTGGTGACTCAAAAGTGGTCACTCATTAGGTACAAGACACTATCCACTGTGTTTCACGAAATATTAAAAACTACCAACAAGAGGTATGGTGATTGATAAGTTATTTTAAAGCTTTTAGTATTATTTCTATTCCTAGAGTTAGAAACATTGGAGCAAATGCATTAGCTAATGTAGCCACTAGAATGTGACCTTTGAGAAATGGTTTTTCTATAGAGATTATATATAAACCATCTATGCCTAATAACATTAATAATTTCTGTGTTTTCAATGACGACCAATAGATACTACATTTTATGGCTAATGTGGACATGTTTAAAGATGCTTCCACTGAGGAGGATAAGAATGACAAGGATTTGCAAGAGGCATCTAATGCAATGAAAGGAAACACTATTCCTAAAGGTGTAGTGTCCATGGAAAAATTATATGACCTGCAAAACCAGTTTAGGAGATGCTTTATCACTGAGACTCAGAGCTCAAATTTGTCATCTGAACAAAATTTGGGAACTCAAGATGATCCTAAATATGTAAGCCTTAGTACATGGTGTTCTCCAAAAGAACAAAAAGAATTCATCCATGTTTTCAAACAGTATCGAGATGTGTTTGTATGGACTTGCAATGATTTGAAAACATATGATACTTGTATTATTCAACATGTCATTCCAATCAAGGAATGGGTAAAACCTTTTCAACAAAAGCCAAGGAAATTAAATCCAACACTGGAACCCCTAATTCAAAGGGATCTAACAAAGTTGGATGCTTAGAACATTTTCAAGGTTAGAAATTCTACTTGGGTTTCGAATTTGGTCCCCGTCAAAAAAAAGTCCTGTGAGATAAGGCTGTGTCGACATTCACAATCTCAATTGAGCCTCAGACAAAGACAATTACCTAGTGTCATCCATGGAATAGATCCTCCAAATAGTATCTAGGCCTGAGATGTTCTCACTGCTAGATTATTTTTCTAGCTATAATCAGGTGCTAGTGGCATAATCAAATCGCCTCAAAACCACCTTCAGGACCAAGCGGGGAACATTCACATTTAAGCACATATCATTCGTGCTTATAAATGTTGGTGATACATTTCAAAGATTAATGGAAATTTCTTTTTGTGACCTGATTGGCCAAAGTGTAGTTTTTTATTTGGATGATGTAACTATATTCTCCAAAAGAAGATCAAATCATGTGCATCATTTGAAGAAAATATTTGAGCGATATCAAAAAATTGGGATCTCTCTCAATCCAAAGAAAATCATATTTGGTGTTTCAGAAGGTACTCTCTTAGGACACCATTGTGAAGAGAGGAATTAAGGTTGATCCCAAAAGGGTCAAAGCTATAACTCAGATCTTGTTCCCAGCGAATAATAATTTATGCAATATTTCTTAGGGAAGATTAATTTCTTGCGCAAGTTCATCCCTAACTATGCTCAGATATTTAAAACTCTACTGGAGATGATTAATAAATATGTGACTTATAAATGGGACAAAAGAGAAAAACATGCTTTTTTCTCAAATGAAATATGTTATCGCTAATGTTCTTCTTTATTTAGTCTTGATTATGGCAAATATTTATTACTTTACACTTTTTCCTCAGATTCATCTATTATGGTCGTATTAACTCTGAATGATGTTGAAGGAAATGAATGCCCTATTTCCTTCACGAGCCTTGGCTTATAGGGGCCAAATTTGAATTACCCTGTCATCAATAAACAAGATTATGTTGTATATAAGGAAGTAAAGTATTTCAGGCCCTATCTCCTTAAAGCTAAGATGATTGTATATGTGCCTCATCTAATGGTTAGAATACTCTTTGTGTAATAGGAGTTGGGTGACAAGAGGGAAAATTGGATGACATATTTACAACAATATGATCTGGAGTTTAATTCAATTCATATCATTACGGGTCATGGCCTCTATCAATTAGCAGTAGAAGCAAGAGATGCTCCAAATCAAGAAATTTCAAGACGGGAGTAGGAAGTAGAGATGTACAATGTTGAACAAGTTCGCCAGTCAAGCCCACCAATGCCATGGTATTCGATTATATAGAAATTCTTAGAGCACGACACCTTTCCCACACATTTATCGAACAAAACAAAGAGGAAAATTTGCCTTAAAGATCTATTCTATGGACTCTTTCATGGAATGCTTTTTAGAAAGTGCCACATTGGTGTCTTACTAAGATGCCTTGAGCCTAAAGACATAGAGAAGGTACTAAGAGATTTGCATGATGGAATGACAGGTGGTCACTATGCAATAAATACAATGTAACATAAATTAATGAGGGATGGTTATTATTGGCCCACTTTATTAAAATATACTCACGCATATGCTGCAAGTGCCTAGCTTTTCAGATATGTGCTAGTCAATATTAGAAGTTAGCTTCCCCACTACTACTAGTAACAGTTGAGGAACTTTTCCAACAATGGGGACTACATGTTATTGGAGAAATATACCCACATTCATCAAAGAAACACCATTACATTTTAACAACACAAATTATTTTACTCAATGGACAAAAGCAGTTCCTTTAAAACAGTTAACGACCAAGAAGTCATCCACTTCTTGAAGCAGAACATTATAACCAAGTTTGGTGTTCCAATGTATCTTTTATTTGATAATGAAACTTATTTTTCTATGTTTAAGCTTTATGATTTCTCATTATAAAATGGTATTGTGTTAAAGCATGCATCTAACTATTACCCATCGGGAAATGGTTTAGTCGAATCAACAAACAAAAATACCATCCACACAATCAAGAAAGCCATTTTCTCTAAGAAAAGGAACTGGCACAATGCTTTGATAAATGCATTATGGGCTGACCATATAAATCCTAAACATTCTCTAAAAACCTCACCATATTTCCCGGTATACGGTAAAGAAGTTATCTTGCCTCCAAAATTGTATCTTCGAGCCTTGCAACTCTCACAAGAGTTCTAAGGTAGACCTTTCCTTTTGGTTCAAAGTGGGATAAATAATTTTTGTAGATTTAACCCAGAAATTACCTGCATATGAATTCTAAAACACAGAAAAATAAACAATGCGAGAGCATAACACATAAAACACATATACACAGAGATTTTCCTACTGGATCCCAAAACCAAGACTACCAGCTTGATTTTTCATTATGTTCCTTTCAATGTTATAATACATATTTACACATGTTGAAGCATCCAATACCATGGAACGAAAAACCATCCCGTCCAAAAGACATCTGTGAAAATCATGCACAAAACCATATGTGGGTCTGCCCAACCTAACATAGGGTCCAAAATCAAAATTTTCCGGGGCGCTGCCCCAGACCCCATAAAGTGGTGTTATGGGTACCCCTTAAAACCCTTGTTAACTACGTGGAAAGAATATAGCACAACCCAACATTCTCCCACTTGTTGTTTTCTTTCCGCAGGGGACCACAAGAGAGCTTAGTCATTTTTCCAGCCCTGAAATGCCCATTGTTTCTCTACACTAGGAGAACTTATTAGAGCTCACAGATTTTGTCAATGCATCTGCAGTATTCTTCAAAGTGTCCACCTTTACCAGCAACACCTTTTTGTCTTCTATCATATCCCTCACAAAGTGATACTGAACATCAATGTGCTTTGTCTTTGAACGATAAGAAGGGTTCTTTGCCAAGAAAACTGCACTTTGGCTATCACAATCTATCCTTATATCTCCCTGTACTAACCCCATACTTGAACACAATCTCTACAACCACACTGCTTCCTTGCTTGCATGAGTGGCTGCCATGTATTCTACCTTTGTAGTTGATAGTGCCACTACAAATTGTTTCTTACTCATCCAACTGACTGTACCTCCAAATAGGTTAAACACATACCCACTTGTAGATCTTCTCTGATCCAAATCTCTAGCCCAGTCTGCATCAACAAAGCCACGGATATCCAAAACTCTGTCCAATCCTGGTCTTCCTTGGTAGCACAAACCATAATTACTAGTGCCATGCAAATACCTGGAAATCCGCTTCATTGCTGTCCAATGCTCCTTCCCTGGTTTTGACATAAACCTGCTCAATACTCCCACTACATGTGCAATGTCTGGTCTAGTATAGACTATTGCATACATCAGGCTACCAACTGCACTTGCATATAGAACACGAGACATATCCTCTTCCTCTTGTGTCTTGGGACACTGTTCAGCAGATAACTTTACACCTACAAGACTAGGAACCTTCACCGGTTTACTATCCTGCATATTAAACCTCTGCAGTATTGTCTCGATATACTTCCTTTGGTTTAACCAAAGCTTCCTCTTTTCTCGATCTCTTTTAATTTCCATGCCCGAAATATATTTTGCAGCACCAAGATCTTTCATGTCGAATTTAGAGGACAATTGGGTCTTCAAATCCTGGATAATTTCTTTGTCATTTCCAACCAGCAACATATCATCCACATACAAGAACGAATAAATAACACAGTCACCAATTAATTTAAAATACACACAATGATCTTCTTTGCTTCTGGTGAAGCCAAATCCCCGTATAAATGTATCAAATTGTTGATACCACATCCTTGGTGATTGTTTTAACCCATACAGAGACTTCTTTAACTTGCATACCAATTATTTCTTACCCTTCACCACAAAGCCTTCAGGTTGCTTCATGTAGATCCTCTCTTCCAGATCCCCGTGAAGAAATGTTGTCTTCACATCCATC
Source organism: Pinus taeda (assembly GCA_000404065.3). NCBI lineage: Eukaryota > Viridiplantae > Streptophyta > Pinopsida > Pinales > Pinaceae > Pinus > Pinus taeda. The sequence continues at coordinate 10,646 of APFE030323638.1, forward strand.
TATTCTACCTCATAATCAAAAGCAGCAGCAACAGATAAAAGTAATCTAATAGAAGTTACCTTGGCAACAGGAGAAAAAATATCACCAAAATCAATTCTCGGCACCTGGGAATAACCTTTTGCTACCAACCGAGCTTTGTATTTCTCCACTTTTCCTTCTTCATTTGTCTTATTTTTTAACACCCATTTGCTGCCAATGGGTTTCCTTCTAGCGGGTAACTCCACTAGATCCCAAGCCTTATTTTTGTGTAAAGATGCCATTTCATCAACCATGGCCTCTTTCCATAGTTTTCCATCCTCTGAATCTACTACTTCCTTCACAGTTCTAGGATCATCGTCAGTAATCGATAAAGCAAAATTTGAATAGAAAGTAGATAGACTATACCTTTCAAGTTGCCTTCTTTCTCGAACTGATCTTCTCATAGCCAAAGTTTGTGGCTCTTCATCTTATGATTCCTCCTCTGTTGTAGAGTCTGATTCTTCCTCCTTTAGCTCAAACTCTATCTTCTCAGGTTCCTTTCATTGGACTTCATGTTTAATAACATTTTTCACCTCTCTGAACACCACATCTCAGCTGTACACAACCTGTTGAAAATAATACTGAGAGGGGGGGTGAATCAGTATTATCAAGTCAAATAATCCTTTTCAAAAACCAAATTGTATACGCTAATTCAGTTAATTAAACTTGCATATATACGCAACTATCCAGAGGTAAACCAGCATACACAGAGCAAACCTTTTAATTTTCTTAAACTTTCAGATGATGTTTGTTAATCTGAGATGCAACATCAAATAACCAGTAACCAGAGACAGTAAAACATAGCAGAAAGACAATCACACACAAGAACACCAGATATAAGGTGGAAACCCAATGTGGTGAAAACCACCTGCTGCATTCCGTCTCTATCTTTCTTTAAATAGAAACTTTTGTTACAATGTCTGGTCAGTCCTTTACCAGTACGCAGGCTGCAACCTCAGAGAGCTACAACTCTCTCTCTTTTCCAGCTTTCCTGGAAGGGAGCTACAACCCCCTTAGCTCTTGTACTAGCCAAGATACTAGTATGTAGGTGCTGGCCTACAGAAGGCTACAACCTTCTCTTTCTTCCAGGGACCACTTTTCATCGATTTTCAAACTGGATCCATGAACCATCATCAAGAATCAACCAATCTCCTTTTCACCAACTAGATCTGAAACAAGTAGATACTTCTCTGACAGCTGTACATAGAACATTGTACCAGAAACCACACAGCAGAACCCAAAACACAGCAGCAATAAGCAGAAATAGCTAGATCACAGCTTAAAGCATATACGCAATTTCAACAGTCTGCAACTTGCGTGCATACGCATCTGCGTATGGAACAACCTGCTATACGCGACTTTACTTCCCCTAAACTGCGTGTATACGCGCCTTCGCTTTACTGAACCTGCGTACAGATCTATAAAGGACAACACACTCTTCCAGATATTCAATCACTAATTATCAGACTTATCAGACTTATAGATCAGTCAAGCGCCACATCAAGCAGATCAAAAATCATATAGAGATACTATCATTTAGGCTTAAAGATTATGACCCATGAATAGACCTTATCCTTCCTTTTGCGCTAAGGTTCCTTCCTCCAAATCCAGATCTGCATCACCATCCAATATACCAGCTCTAGCACTTTTCAGATCTTCAATAATAATCCAGATGGTCATTTGTCACAAGATCTCCTTCCTCTTTTATAGCCCTAGGCCTTCCCCAATACCATGGTTCAAAAACCATAACATTTCAATACCATGACCCCAAAACAATGGATCGACACAATTGATGAGACGCCATGGTCCAAAACATAGGTTCAAGTTCCAAGATCTAACTGCCATGGACCAAAAGAATGATCACCAACATATACGCTCTTTTGTAAAGTATAACCCGCGTGTATACGCGCCTTCGTCTAGATGAACCTACGTATATGTCTTTTTCTACTTTCTGAGTGCCTGAACTGAGATCTGTTACCAAAGAAGTTTGCCATCAAGGACAACACCTGTGCCATAGCTCCAAACCTGTGCCATAATGCCAACAATCTCCCCCTTTGGACTTGATGGCAATACCAAGATCCAAGATCATTCTCCCCCTTTGTCATGAAGGGCAAAGGGTTGTGCTCCCCCTGAGTATATGTTGAAATTTTCTGTGCTGACCATGCTCCCCCTGACTGTAGGCAAGATCTGCAAAAAGATGTTCTTGAAGAAGCATCGAGACTTGGATAACAATAAAAGACCTTCCTATCACCATAAGACTTAGTACATACATCCATCACCCAACCAAGTGGGGATCATCCATCCAACCGAGTGGAATACCTCAGAAATTTACATATGATGACCAAAAAATATTACATCTTCATCCCAGGCATAGTGGGGAAACTAATATAGGCCGTTACATGACCTTTACACCATATAAGAAAGAGATACATGACATAGAGACGACTATTGAAAACATGACTTATAAAGGTCATCAACAACTGATAGCAGCAGCAACTGACAACGATCATTCAGATCAACAACCAAGATTTCCTTCTTTTCGCCTTCTGCCTTTGTTTTACCTGAAATCAACAATAGCTATGGACTAGAACCAAAAAGCTTCTAAACTAATGCCAACAATGCATAATTAGAAGATTATCTGCTCCCCCTGAACCTGTGCCGAATGGTCTCTGTCAGATCCTTATCAAAATATCTTCAACCAGAGTCTGCTCCTCCTGATATCCAACAAACCTTCATATACGCGACTGTCTCTGTACCGACCGGCGTATGTACGCGGATACTCCTTATCCAACATGCGTACACCCAATTTTCTCTGAAAATTTAACAGCAAGATGATGCATTCACGACTCCCAGCTTCTGTCTGAGATATTCAAAAGTTTCCCTGGGCAGTGGTTTGGTGAAGATATCAGCAACTTGTTCCTTAGAAGGAACATACTCTAATTTGACCTTTTGTTCCAACACTTGTTCCCGAAGAAAGTGATACTTGATCGGTATATGCTTGGTCTTTGAATGCATGACAGGATTTTTGGAAATGCTGATTGCACTTGTATTATCACATAAGATGGGGATAGGTGGTGTACAAGGTATTTGAAAATCCTGCAAGGTCTGCATCATCCAAAGGAGTTGAGTGCAGCAAGATGCAGCTGCCACATATTCTGCTTCAGCTGTAGATAAGGCAATCGAACTCTGTTTCTTGCTGAACCAGGATACTAATCTGGAACCCATAAAGAATGCTCCACCACTTGTGCTCTTCCTTTCATCCACGCTTCTGACCCAATCTGCATCTGTATAAGCATGAAGTGTGAGATCTGTATCTCTAGGATACCATAAGCCATAGTTTTGAGTCCCTTGAAGATATTCGAAAATTCTCTTCACTGCTTGAAGATGAGTTTCCTTTGGATTTGCCTGAAACCTCCCAACTATTCCCACTGCATGCATGATGTCTGGTTGGGTACCTATCAAATAAAGTAAAATTCCAATCATAGACCTGTAGGTTGGTTGATGCACAATTGCTAATTCATCATTTGCACTGAGACTGCATCCTGTAACCATGGGGGTACATACTGGTTTTGCATCTTCCATGCCATATTTCTTCAAAATCTGCTTGAGATACTTGGTTTGAGACAAGAAGATCCCGCCTTCATTTTGTTGGATTTGCAATCCAAGAAAGTATCTCAGTTCTCCAAGCATAGACATTTCGAATTCTTTCTGCATCACCAAGGCAAAACTTTGACTCATAGTTTCTTCATTGCTGCCGAAGATAATGTCATCTACATACACAACAAGTATTAGTAATTTGTCATTTTCAATTTTTAAATAAAGATTGCTATTTGTTGATCCTTTTGAAAAACCTTGTTGATGAAGATATTTGTCCAATCGGTAGTACCAAGCCCTTGGAGATTGTTTAAGACCATAGAGAACCTTTTTCAGTCTGCATACAAGATTTGGATCATTCCCAAGGATGAAACCATCAGGTTTCTCAATGTACACTTCTTCTTCTAAGTCCCTATTCAGAAAGGTTGATTTCACGTCCATTTGAAAAACTTTGAAATTCTGAAAGCTTGAGAGAGCAAGCAACATTCAGATGGCCTCAAGTCTAGCAACCGGAGCAAAAGTTTCTTCAAAATCTATCCCTTCTTGTTGAGCATACCCTTTACAAACAAGTCTAGCTTTGTTTCTAATAACTTCCCCATTCTCAT
>APFE030323642.1:683-17529 GCA_000404065.3 Pinus taeda
GCATCATGTTCTATATCTCCCACAGCTTAAGAGAAACTTGTTGTCCTTGGTCCACATCTGCTAGCAAGGTCACTCCATTCATATGTTTGATGGCAAGCGTGAGGTAAGAAAAGCATCTGACCATTCACTGGTCATGGGGGGAATAGAAGAAGAAAGGCTTCTCAAGCTGCAAGGAACCTCTGCTTATGCACAACATTTCTCATACAATTGTCATCATGAAGAAGGTACACTCCCATCAAGTTTATTATGGCATGCTAGATTTGGACATTTGAACTATGATAGCCTCCACTTGTTGAAGAAAAATGGTGTTGCTGGTTTGCCTACAATTCCTAGGAAATTTAAGCAATGTGATGGTTGTATTCTAGGAAAGCATAGCAAACAGTCTTTTCATGATTCACATTCAAGAGCACATAGAAAACTTGAACTCATTCATTCGATTTATGTGGTCCAATGCTTGTTCCTTCTGCAAATGGAAATAAATATATGATGACATTTATTGATGACTACACCAGAATGTGTTGGGTTTATTTATTGAAGAACAAATATGATGCTTTTCAGACATTCAAGAATTTTCATAAATGGATTGAAAATGATGCACAATCTCATATTGGGTCTATTTTCACTGATAATGAAAAGAAGACACATCAAATGAATTTGAAAAATATCTTCGCCAACATGGGATCAAACATCAAACAACTGTACCTTATAATCCCCAATAGAATGGTGTAGCTGAAAGAATGAATAGGACAATCTTAAATATGGTATGATCCATGCTCTTCTTCAAAATGTAAAGATAATGTTTTGGGCTGATGTTGTTCTATGTGCTACATATATAAAGAATAGATGTCCATCTAATGTTATTAGAAACAAGACTCCGTATGAAATGTGCTATGGACATGTTCATTCGGTAAAGCATCTCAGGGTCTTTGGTTCCACCTGTTATGCCTTGATACCAAAGGTACATAGAAACAAACTTGGTGCAAGAAGTCATAACCATATCTTCCTAGGGTATTCAAACACCTCCAAAGCATACCGTCTCTATGATGAAGTAAATAAAAGGTTTGTTGTATCTAGAGATGTAATTTTTCTTGAATCATCCAAAACTGAAATTTTGTTTGAGCGGAAACTTGATCACTGGGATAGATTCACAAAAGCAAAATAATTTCAAGAATTTGATAATCAGATTCCACATCTTGAAGGGGGGATTCCTATACTAGATCAACATTTGGAATCTTCTTCTGAGGAACACTCTCCCCTGCATGAAACTCTAACGACAGATGATTCTTTAAGTGATGTGATTAATAGAATTGGGAGACTCAATCTTGATTCAGTCCCAACTCAATCAACGAAGTAGCCTGGACCATCTAAGAAAGGTCCCCGAAAGTGGTTGACAAAGACACTTGAAAGTGTTCATCCTGATGAGGTAGGAAAGTCAGGAACTAGAAATTCAAATCGACAAAATGGAGGTGATGTGGATGACTCTAATTCACCTGTTGATATGGATGTTTCTTATGATTGTGAATTGAACTTGTCTACAGATTTTGAACCAACTTCCTTTAAAGAAGCTGCTTCTCATGATGAATGGAAAGAAGCGATGCAAAAGGAGTATGATACCCTCATAAAGAACGACACTTGGAAGCTGGTTGATCCTTCATTTGGAACCAAACCAATTGGCTGCAAGTGGGTCTACAAGAACAAGTACAAAGCTGATGGCTCACTTGACAAGCACAAAGCTAGGCTTGTGGCAAAAGGGTTTGCACAGAAGGAGGGGTCGATTATGAGGAGACCTTTTCCCCCACAACAAAATGGGCTACCATTTGAACACTCTTTGCCCTAGCAGCTCAGAACAGTTGAAAGTCCATCAAATGGATGTAAAAACTGCTTTCTTAAATGGAGATCTAAAAGAGAATGTTTTTATGTCTCAGCCTGAAGGATTTGCTGTGAAAGAACATGAACATAAAGTATGAAAACTTGTGAAGTCCTTGTATGGCCTCAAACAAGCACTGTGAGCTTGGTATGAAAAACTAACTGAGCATTTTCTAAAACTCAATTTCAAACATTATGATCTTGATGATGCAACTTTATTTGTCAAGAAAGTTGGCAAAAATGTTGTATATCTTGTGGTATATGTAGATGATCTTTTGGTGACAGGGAACAATGAAAGCTACATTGCATCCATAAAGAAGGAATTGGGGAAAGTTTTGAAATGACTGATTTTTGCTATGTTCATTACTATCTTGGCATTGAAGTAACCCAACATCTGAAGTCCATATTTCTTTCTCAAAAGAAATACATTGGAGATCTGTTGAACAGGTTCGGCATGAAAAAATGTAATCCTCTTACTACTCCAATGGAACAAAACTTAAAGCTCACATCTATTGAAGGAAAAGAATTTGAGGATGCAACAAAGTATAGACAGCTTGTAGGAAGTCTCAACTACCTAACTACTACCAGACTAGACATTTCATTTGCTGTTGGAATGCTCTCCAAGTTTATGCAAAATCCGTGTGAGGGACATTGGTCTACTGCAAAAAGAGTTCTAAGGTACTTGAAGGGAACTCAAGACTTTGGAATCAAGTATACACAGGAGGACGACTTCAGCTTGATTGGATACTCTGATTCAGACTTCGATGGAGACAAAGAAACTATGGTATCTACTTCAGGATATGCTATGAGTCTTGGATCATGAGCTATCTCCTGGAGATCACGAAAACAATCAGTTCCAGCAGATTCCACAACAGAAGCAAAATTCATGGCAGCAGCTGAAGCAACAAAAGAAATTGTGTGGCTCAGGAAAATTCTTGAATATTTGCAGGTAAAACAAGTACAATCAACTCCACTCATGATTGAAAATACCTCTGCAATAAAGTTGGCCAAGAACCCAAAGTTCCATGATCGAACGAATCACATCAATACTAAATATCATCTGATTCAACATCATGTTGAGGCCAAAATAATCCATCTCTGTCGTTGTTCCACTAATGAGCAAATTGCAGACATCTTCACCAAAACGCTTGGAAGAGAAAAGCTTGAACGATTTAGAATGATGCTTGGACTCACCAACATCCCTTCAGATTAAGGGGGGGAATGTTGACACTTAATCATCAAGATTGGGTGAATATAATGTAAATAGATAAATAAGTAATATGAATAGTCATTAGGAGATGAAGTGAACAGTCTCTCCCTCGTGTATATAATGAAGACCTACTTGAAGGAATAAAACACACGAATCAATTTTGGTTGAGGAGTTACTGCCTAGTCTGACAAACCTCATGTTCCAAATATTTTTATTTTTCCTCTTGTCTTAGCCAAATTTAAATACCACTAATATGCATCTAACTAGTGGAATTTATTCTCCTAAAAAGATAGCAAGTTGGTTGTATATCCACAAATTTCATACTCCTTGCTTTTCATTGCCACCTTTCTTATTTCTTCAATGCACTTACGAATACATGATATATAAATGAGGCTTTGCTAGAATTATGAGCCATTAAATCCTCATTTTATGGTAGCATTAAATATAATGTTTCTTCTTAATATACCACCTCCATCAAGTCATGTCAGGATGATAATGGGAAGTTAATAACTCATGGAAAATATTTAATAGGTGTGCTAATAAGTAATTCACATAGTACAATATCAAGCACCTCTTTTTATCTTGAGGATTAGACTATCTTAAATAAGCTTTCAATTAGCCCTGAAAGGGGAAAAGAACATGATTTCCACTAAGTATGGAATAAAGGAAACTAGGTGCCATATATGGCATATTGTGTATGAATATTTGTCATGTGTGAGGGATTGTTTATGTGGAGAAAAGGTTGTGTGCAACATTGAACTATGTTGGAGATAAGTTGTGTAGGGGGAGTGGATTTGCAAAGAGAGAAGAGTGCAAAGAGTTGGGTTATGTAGTTTTCACACACAAATGATTATGTATAAGAGTGTGTGAATTCATTTGCAGAAAGAAGTATGGCTATGGTATATAGTACAAAGTGATGGTGGTGGGTACACAAAAATATGTCAACATGTAGAAATCAAACCCATAGAAATTAGACTTCATATAGACTAGGCTCAAGCCTTCCAGAAATTACTACTTGAATGGGCTCTCAACTTGTAATCAAGATGATTACTAAAAAAATCCATGGCACTACACTAGCTAAAATATCTAGTAATTGGCATATAGAATGTAGCTTGGATTAGGTGGCCACTTTCCTCCATTCAATCCTTATGGTTATCACATCACATGTCATATAATATGAAAATAAGATTGTATACCTTCTTGCTAATGAAGGTTACAAAGATTATGCATCACTCCTTAACCACACATGGCACTCCCTCCCTACTTACCCTCTAAAAAAATATTAATCTTGTATATCAATGAAAGATATTTCTTCCTAGAATATGGTGAAAAGATTATGAGAAGTGCAAAAGATCATGGCTTCCATCCCACCATGTACACATGGTTTAGGAAGGAGCCATACAACATCCCCCATACCATTGTCATGTTTTGAATTCCCTGCATTAAGGATAAAATGATTTAATACATCCACGAGGAAAGTTCATTATGGTTTTAGTATCGTGTTAATGCTAAGGATTTAGTGGATTTTTATCATGTTAATGATGTGTGGATTTGGACATTGGCAACTACATAGTGTCTATCTCTGGTGAGTTCTCCCATGAATTATGGTCATTTCAAATTGGGATGGACATTGATTTTACAAGGTGGAATATTGCAAAATGAGGGAGTGATTATACTATAATAGCAAGGAGATTATGGTGATGCATTATATATTCTCATGGCGTTGTTTTGCTCCATGCAATTTTCTCACATTTAGGTTCTTTTCTTGGCTTATTTTTTAAAACATTATGTTCTTATATTTTTTCCTTATTTGTTTGCCTCTTTATCCTACTTGTCCATTGGGAATTGGTACTTATGCTTCACCTCTTCCTCTCTAGGTCTTTCCTTTGGGCTATTTTTTAATGTCTAAACCTTATTGACATGAAAATATTGCATCCCATTTGTATTCCCTGTAACCTATTCACTATGTTGAATATAAGCCTTCTAGTCTCATATCATTCTTGGTCTCTTGCTTTGGGTTCCAAATTTACAACCAACACTGGTTTTTTAAATATCTATCCCTTCCATCCATTAGTGCTCTCTTTGGCTTGGGTTCTAAGACCATCTATTGGACCCTGTTCATGATATTGCACTAGACATGCAACCTTGGTGGAATGGGGCATCTTATTTAAAGGAACAAGTTGTTGATGTTTGTTGCATTGGAAATTATTCAACAGAGGGTAAGTGTCTATCATGTAGGAGAGAGTCCCTTTTCACTTCTTGTTTGAGAGGAGCAAGTATTATGATTTAGTTCCCAAGTTTTAACTTAGGAAAGCAACAAATTTAATCTATTGATTAATATCGATTATTGGGCTAAATTTTCTAATAATAAATAATTCAATTGTTTAAGTGACTTAGAGTTAATCTCCACCATTGATCTACGTGGGTCAGTCTTTAATACTAGCCTTTACCACTTTGGAGGTTAGGAATTTGGCTCAATGAGAAATTACAAGAGATCCTAATAAAGGATGAGTACATAACACTATGATTGAGAAAATAAATTTCTCGATGAGTGAGAGGCTTGAGTGATTGAAGACAAGAAGAAAGTGTGCAAAACGAGATTTTTGAAAGGGAAATGAGATGAGGATGACAATTCAAAGAAAGGGTTTAAGATCTTCAACGAGGAGGCCAAGTTTTATATCCAGGCCAAAATTTGTGAGTAAGGGTGAGTTTCCAACCAAGGCCACGTGGAGAAAGGGAGGAGGTTGAGCTTCTAGCTAGGGGGAAAGTTTTCCAAGTGTGCAAGTTGTACAACCAAAGGTCGAAAAATTTCACAAGTAGAAGCTGAGTTTTGTTAGGGTTGAATTTATCTAAGAAAGCCAAAAAATTTCTTGGATGAGAATCCAATGGGCCATTTAAAGGTTCAAATATTTGTTGCAATTGCTATGTATTTCTTTGTGGGTCATGTAACCTAAATTTCTAGATAAAATAATGTGAAGGAAAATTTGATTGGGAAGATTTCTGTGTTGTTTGTGACTGATTTTTCTAAATATTGTCTGCTATAAATTTATTTTAAGAAGGTAAAAATACCAATGTTTATTATTAGCCATTTGGAAAATTGGTATACTAGTTAAAAGAAAATTGGGTATAAAATAATTCCCATGTGAAATGGATTAAATATGGTGTTTGGAATTTAACATGGTATCAAAGAAACTTTAAGCTTTGTGAAGAGGGAAATCAATAGCACACGGATTTACATTAACACATTTTATTTTTAACTAAGGGATTTATGGTTGAGTGATTAATCTAGAAGAAATACTTCTACCAAGTTGAGATATGAAGACCATAAAAAAGGGGAAACAAATTCTAGTCAATTTAAGTGGGGAATAGCCCTAATTCTCATGGATAACAATCTACAGGAGTTTCTATAAGGTCATTACACCTGACATATGCTATATTATTGGTCGTTAATTATTTGAAGGATGTGAAAGCCAAACACATCATCATGGATGCAATGAAGGATCATGTCATCCCTCACATTTCAAGGAATAAGATTTCCAATGAGATGTGGATTGCTTCTATTAGTTTGTACTAGATTGATAACAAAAACCAAAAATGGTGTTCATGGAAAAGTTAAGGAATACCTATTTGACTAGTCATGCACATTGCCATCATATCTCACTAGGATTCAACAAGTTCAAAATGAGCTTGGAGCTATTGGGGTAGCATGTCATATGAGGAGCTTGTAAGGATAGCCTTGAGTAGCTTTACAAAAAACAGGCTATCATTTTGATATATGTTCTAGCACAAAATAAACTAGTTTATTGGGTAGAATATAGGATGACTTCGCTCAAAAGAAAACCTTAGAGGAGTCATTTCCTAGAAAAAAACAATAGTGTGGGGATGAGGAGAACCTTAAACATTCCAGTTAAGCAAGGAAGGGTAAGGAAAAGACCAAATAAAATGCATAAGGAGGATCTACTTCACATGCTAACAAGAATAGGGACATGAGAAAAGTGAAATGCTTTGCATATCAAAAATATAGGCACTTTCCAAGTCAATGTTCAAACAAGAATAAGGGAAAGGGAAAGGAACATATTGGAGCATCTGCGTAGATGAACGATTTGGCCACCAATAATGAGAAGGATTTCTCATTGGTGTCCTGCCATTTTCACATCATTACACATGGGGTGTGGTTCATGGGTAGTGGAGCATCTCATCACATGAAAATATTTTCAAATATTTTCACCAATATGGTAAAGGCATTGTAGAGGGAGAGGGAACCATACATTTTCAGTTATATTCTAGGAGTTCAATGGAGGTGAATGAGGTGATGTATGTATTGGCTATAGAGGACAAGGGTTTTGAGGTTAACTTTACAGGTGGATAAGTGCTTGTTAGGCCTATGATAGTGGCAACCTATCTGAGCTATGGAATAGGAGGATGAGTCACTTTCACTTTAGAACTTTACCATTGTTACTAGAGATGGTCATTGATATTATGGAGTTCAATGTAGAGTAGGATGAAGTGTGAAAGGGATGTGTGCTTGGAAATTATGCCAAGGATACTTTTTCAAGAAACAAGAGTAGGTCCAAAGGTGTGTTGGGTTTGATACATTTATATATAGGTGGTACTTTGTTAGTGGAGTATGTTATAGATATACTTCCTGAAGCCCAAGGGTGAGGCCTTTAGTGAGTTTCAAGAACTTAATGAACTTATTTAAAACTAGATAGGGATGAAGATCATGATCTGAAGGTCAAATAATGGGGTGAGTACACCTCCATAACACTTATCTCAATGGAGGTTAAGTGTATGGATACAATTATTGTGAATTGTGAGGATATATGGCTTCGCAAAATTCTCATAGGTTTATTTAATCTTAAGATGGGGCTCTCCATGATTCATTTTGATAATAAAGAGTATAGTGCTTCATGACAGGTCCAAACACATAGAGATCAAGTACCACTTCATTAGAGGTGGGGGTTTATAAGGGTGTTGTGAGGTTTCTATACATATCTACATATTAGCACATTCTAAACATTATCATGAAGCCCCTAGTGAACATGAAGTTTTTTATTATAGGGATACGTTGGGGATAGTGGAGAGTCCTTTCCTTGCTAGGAGGGAGTGTTTATTTTTGTAGTATCTGAAGGTGTGTAGAAATATGAGTAAGCCTCAGAGCCCTTGAGAGCCAAGAGGGCCTATGAAAGGTGGTTGGAAAGAGAGAATCTTATGTAGGATAAGGTTGAGTAGGCTTGAGACCTGTGGTTGGGCTGAGAGGGATGAGAGAGATTGTGGAGGGCCACACCAAGAGGGCCCATTGACAACAAAGAGGTCCGAGAAGACTTATTGACAACAAAGAGTGCTTAGAGGGCCAATTGTTAGAAAAGAGGGTCAACAAGGCTTATGGTGAGCAAGAGCACAATTATGTGTTAGGGAACAAGACATTGGGAGAGAGATTCTCAGGTAAGAAAGAGAAATACATGAGTAATGTTGGAAGTTTTCTATGAATGAGATACATAGTTGTGTAAGGTTTGAGGAAAGTGTATGAAGCAACAAAGGAGATCTAGATTAGCATATTGAGGATGAAGCTAGGCCTTGATATGCTAGATGAGATGTAGGGTAATTATTTATTCCTAGTAAGGAAGCCTATGTAGGTTCTAAGAAGAATTTAATGAAGAATTGTTGATCGAGAAAAACTTATGTGTAATATATTACTATGCATGTTGTGTAATATATGTAATATAGAGTAGATGTGAAGATGTAATGTAAGTATGTAAACAATTTAAATGTTGGCTTGATTAAAAAATAGAAAAAAATTAAAATTTAACAGTTAAAAGTGATATCGTGCAAACATTTAAATGTTGGTTCAATTAATAATAATAACAAAGTAATAAAAATAATAAAATTCAATTTGTTATATTTTGATTTTGTGAATAGGCTTTGTTATAATACCATCGGCCAATACCATGGCTTATCAATACTGCATGCCCCAAAACCATAACCTATTTCACAACTAAAATATTTTATAACAATATGACAATATTCTTAACCATGGATATTTACCCCGATTTTATGGTGGATATTATTAACTTGTACTTTAATTAGGTTTTGTTACAACACCATGGGCCAATACCATGACTTACCAATACCACATGCCCAGAAAACATAACTTATTTCACAATCAAAATATTTTAGAAAAATATGAAAATATTCCTAACCATGGATATTCACCCCCACTTTACCATGGATATTATTAACTTGTAAATAGACTTTGTTACAACACCATGGGCCAATACCATGGATTATCAATACCACATTGCCCAAAAAACATAACTTATTTCACAATCGAAATATTTTATAACAATATGACAAGATTCTTAATCATGTATATTCGCCCCACTTTGTCATTGATATTATGAACTTGGTAATATGCTTCGTTATAAGAGCATGGACTAATGCCATGGCTTATCAATACCACATGCAAAAAAATCATAGCTTATTTCATGATAAAATTATTTTTAATTGAAGCTAAAAGGAAGAATGTTATAATTACTTTTGAGATATATCTAAATCCTCTATCCTCTCTACTAATAAAAATATTCCCATAGAAATTAAATTAAGGTTTTAATAAAATTGAAAATCCGAACACTTTCATATTTAAAGATGTGAATTTATATAATATAAATAACATTATTAAGAACCAAGGATCCAAGTGGTGACAACAAGTGAAGGGGAGAGAGGGGGAGGCAAGAGGGAGGGGAACAGTGACAAATTTGTAAGAGAGAGAGAGAGAGAGAGAGAACAAAGGAAATATGAAGAGAGAGTGAGGGAGAGAGGAGAGGGAGATAGATATGGAGGGTAGAGAGAGAGAGAGGGAGACACAATGCCTCCATTGACATACATTTCCTTGATTTTTTTATGGTCCTTATCAAGCTAACCATTCTTTTTCTGGTATAGGGGTAGTCCTTTTCTTGGCTCAAAACCACATCATCTAGGTTAGATATGCTCATGACAGGGCCACCAAAAACAAGGTTGCATTCTTGGGACTATGGAAAATCCTTGAGGTAGCAAAGAAACAAAAAAAAATCACGTTTTTGGTGACTCTCTTGGTAATGAAATGGAAAAGAAACATATTCAAGTGCAAAATCTAAAAGTATCTCTCTTATTACAGATTATTGACTAATATTTACAAGATTTCTAGTGACTCTTCTATTCACACATTTTTCTCTAGTCTTTACAAGATTTCTAGCGACTCTTCTTTTCACACAGTTTTCGTGAAATGAGCAGGAATGCTTACAGTTTGTTTAAGAGGGCCATGAAGCTACAACCCAACACATTTAGTATATTTAGTATATGAAGGACCATAGATGGGGTGACCTAGACTATTGATATACATATATGAACATTGGTTTGCCTTTTTCCAAAATATTTGTACATAAAATGTCAATACAACAACATTTAGATAAATACCATTTTTTTCAAAATCCATAAAACTGAAAGGAGATGTCTAAAATAACAATATCAAATAACCAAATTGGTATCCAAGACTATGGTTTCATCACTACTTTAGTTTCCCAAGTGATAAAGCAACACATTTCTCCAACTATTTACAAGAATAAATATTATGAAATAAAAAACTTTAAATACAAAATGAAATAAGAGTAATAAAATATCAATTTACATTGCTTAGTATGTATGCTTCCATTGACATAACCTTTCCTTGGTTTTTTTATGGTCCTTGTCAAGCTAACCCTTCTTTTTGTGGTATAAGGGTAGTCTTTTTCTTGGGTCAAAACCTCTCTCAGTAATGAAATGGAAAAGAAATAGATTCAAGTGGAAAATCTAAAAATATCTCTCTTATTACATATTATTGACTAGTCTTTACAAGATTTGTAGTGACTCTTCTTTTCACACATTTTTCCTGAAATGAGCAGGGATGCTTACAATTTGTTTAAGACAACTACGAAGCTACAACCCAACACATTTCAGGAATAGATGGGGTGACCTCTAAAGCTATTAATATACATATATGAACATTCTTCTGACTTTTTCCAAAATATTTGTACATAAAATGACAATACAATAGGGTTTAGATAAATGTCATTTTTTTCTTAAAAAAAATAAATAAATAAATAAATAAAAAATAACAAATATTGATCACTTTTTATACCGGCAGAGATGATAGTTAATGCTGAGCGTGTTTCTCCCATGGTTCAATAATGAGAACGAGATAAATTCAGTTTAGTTAGTCAATACGAAAATTTGAATATGGTATTTAGGGGAAAAAGGAGGGATTTGGTAAAGATAAAATAAAATAAAAAATAAAGCTAAATTTAGTAAAAAATTTGAATTTGTATAAAAGAAGACATTAAATGTAGTGGGAATTATGGTAGTGAATGGGTAATTTGTTGGAGTAATTTTGCAAAGGTAATAATTTACTTTTGGAGCATTATTACAATTAGTTAAACATGTTTTTTGGAATTGGAGCTTTATCATAACGGGCTAAACATATTTATTGGAATTGGAGCCTTGTGGCAACGGGCCAAATATGTTTATTGGAATTGGAGCCTTATTGGAGTAATTTTGCAAAGGTAATAATTTTCTCTTGGAGTGTTAATAATTTACGGAGTCGTTTACCGAGGCGGAGGAATTGCCTCGATGGCCAAAAGCTGCCGGAATCTAGGCAAAAAAATTTCAAAAAATCTTATAGAAACACGTGTAAAACACCTAAAATTTTGAAATTTAACAATTGTAACTTGGATTTACAAAAATCCTTGCCAAATTTTCTCTAAATATGACTGGAATTTCAATAACTTTCCGGGCACTTCCTCCGACTAATTAGACTACGGCATAATTCACTCTTGGAGCATTATTACAATCGGCCGAACATGTTTTTTGGAATTGGAGCTTTATCACAACGGGCTAAACATGTTTATTGAAATTGGAGCCTTATAGCAATGGGTCAAACATGTTTATCGGAATTGGAGCCTTATCCCAACGAGCAAACATGTTTAATGGAATTGGAGCCTTATCGCAAAGAGCCAAACATGTTTGTTGGAATTAAACCTGGGTGGAGGGGAAAACAAAAAAAAACTAATAAGGGAAAAAACTCAATAAATATAATAGGAAATTTGAATTAATATAAAAGAAAAATAAAGAAAAAGAAAAATCTGGATAAATGTCATCATCTCCTCTTCTAGTCTTATCATAATGGGCCAAACATCTCTCTTGGAATTGAATCTCGGTAGGTGAGAAAACAAACCCTAGTCACAATGAAACAAAGATGTCCATTGAAATTTGAAATTGACCCTCGGTGGATGGGAGAACAAACCACGGTCTTAATCACAGGAGGCAAGCAAATTCTAAGACCTTCGAATTGAACCTTTCAACCCAATGAATTGATTGTGGGTTTGTGTCCAATGAATTGATTCCATGAGAAAGGCCCAACTTATGGTCCAATGATTTGTTTATGGGAAAATGGGCCCACCTAATGATTTGACTACTAAAGCCTTCTAATTTAAATTTACTAACTTATAAATAAATAAATATAGACAATAAAATATATAACAGTTAAATAATTTTTAAATTCAAATTCAAATTCATATCATTTTTATCTGCTATCTTGAAATACTTTAAATGTAAAAATAATAATATTAGCGATTGAACTTTGTTAATATTATTTTGAACTTTGTTAATATTATTTTTTTATAAATTTCAGTCATTTCATATTAAGAAATATAAATCTATAATTTATTAAGGTAGTGGATAGAGATTATTATAAATAATATTCACATATGAATATAAGTATGTAGTAGATCACATTGTTTGTTTGTGGGATATGAGATTTAACTTATTAAGATGATTTGATTGTTAATGTTTATTGAGGTATATATATACTTACTCCTATAGAATTGAATCTATGACCACAAAGAAACAAATACATGCTCTTTACTATTAGGCCCACTTATAATTCTTTCCTAAAGCATGTTAAACATCTTCCTAATATATCTTTAAATAAAATATTCCCTATTACATCCTTCCAATAAGCGGTTATTTTTATTAAATTCCCATAGTACTTATAAATCCACACTACTTCATATATAAACTCCTATACCTTTAATATATTGATTTTAATTTTCATAATTTAAAAGTCCTTTTATAAATAAATATAATAAAATATTGGTTAACCATTTAAAAATCTCCTTTAATATAATCAATCAAAGTCAATATGCATATCATTTATAATTTATTATTATTCAAAATTAATTATAAGTTCATGATAAATAAAATTTTATCTTATTACAGATATTATTTTCATATTTAATCATATAATAATCATAAGAATATAAATAATACTAAATTTTATCATAAATTTCTATTTTACATTTCTAAATCCTAACCATTTAAGTGTATGTAACATCTCTTAGGTTACCTTATGATATTCCTCTATAAATGCTCTTAATTATTTTTTTTTGAAATATTAATTCCTTCTTGTGTGTTTTCTTTTAGTAAAGTTAGATCTAACATGTATCTCTAGTTTTAGTAAACTTAGATCTGACATGTATCTCTAGTCATGCCTCATACACTACACAAGGGTTTGATTTGAATATCCAAACCACATTATTCATACTGTCATTAAATTTGGGGTGAGAGAAGCTCGAATTCTTGACACAAGATTACTCAATTCAACTATGATACCTATGTTTTATGATTTCATAACTTATCTTTCAAGACATTGAATTTTACTTGCTATGGTTAGACAAAATGATTACTATTCCAAAGAGGGAGCCTAGGGATGCTTCATTGTAGGCTAAGGAGAGGAGGTAATTTATCCTCTGGACAAACCCCTCTCTCACATTCCTTACACTCAACACGATAATGAACATAGCTACTCGACTTTTCTTGCTCATCTCCTTCCATGGTTATAATTTGTGTTGGCTACATATGGCTTCTTTCTAGTAGTCACTAGTTTTTCTGATCATTGTTAAAAGTCTGCTACAAGTAATGGTTGTAATATTTGGGAGAGGGTTAAGACCCTAGGAACCCCATTATCTGTAACATTATTTGAACAATTTCCTCTCATGCTTTAATGGAAAGACATTGATATTTAATATCTCTCTGGGTATTTTATTTATTGGTTTTTTTCCTTTTGAAAATTCTTTGCTATGAGAGATTATGGGTATTAACCCATAACCCTGTGGTTTAGCAATTTTTACTGTAAAATCTATGGATGGTGCTCTAAATATATGAAGTTTCTGATGTGGTGTGTATAACTCGATTGACATTAATACTCTTGAATTTGGGGTTTTCTCTTCGCGAGTTTTGGTATTTTTCTACTGTGGATAATTTGTGGGTTGGTCTTTAGAAAACCTTGATCCTAATTTATTTTTCGTATCACATTGCTTCCATTCTCCATCATAGCTTGAGTCTTAGTCAAACATTTTAGGTAATTTTACTTTTGTTTGGTTTTGAGAGTTTAGTTGCACTTTGTTTTCCCTCGCTACCATTTCTCACTATCAGTCGATAGAACATGGCCTAGAGTAGTCCACTCTTATAAGGGATCTCTTTCCTTGGGTTTGTGCCTTGCATAATTTACCGAGCATGATCAGACGCTCTTCAGGGTCTCGATTTCCTATAGGTGATATTGTAATTCCATTTTTTTCTTGTTTATCACCAGTCCCTTACCTTTCTTATTTAGGTCATATATATAAGTCAATTTTATGTTATGGCTTCCTTCCCTACTACCCCACCTTGCATTGGGTTTAATGGTCTCATATCTAGGCACAATACTCTTTTTATTTGAGGTAGGTAGTGGTACCTCCCTTATTTTTTCTTATTGTAACAGAAGGAATACGATATAGAAGAAGGAAAGAGCCCATATAGGACTGACCCCAAATGGGGCCTCGAGATTTTTGAGCCCATGTGGTTCCTTTGAAGCTGAAGGTTTCCACTAGGATAAATATTAGTTTAAAAATTGTCCCTAGAGGCTTAATGAGAACATTGTAAAATCATCCTCATATCTTCCCCCTTGGCATCAAACTCTAACCTAATGATAATATTTTTGGACAGTAGGGAAGGGAATACTTGGAGGGTTACAACCTTCACATCAATCCCCCTCCTTCCTTTTTGGGCATTCCCTTGGGTATAAGAGGTAAATCCTCTTCCCAATGATGTATACTCTGTTTTGACCTTTTCCTTTTATTGATTTGATTGTGTTACTCTAATAGTTAATAGTTTGATTATTCTACAATTATTAAATGACTTTTCAACACAATAGTGTGTGTTAACCTTATCATGAAGTTTCAAAGGAATATTAATCCTTTCCCGTAATGATAAATTTTTTGATAGCCAAAATGTAAGTTATATTCAATTTTCATCCAAATAAAAAATAACATTCATAGCATTATATTCCATCTATAATGGTAATATTTCTAGCAATCAACCTGCAAGATATTCATTTTTCATCTTGAAAAATAATAGTTGTTACAACAATATATTTAAACTATATTATATGAAATATTGGTGATAACGAAATAACAATTCCTAATGACCTAGTACATGATCCCAAATATTTTACATGAACATCAATGCTACATATTAAATTCTATTGTTAAAACACATGCATTAGATATTAGATGAACTTGTAATCGGATGGGAGATACAGATTGATAAGGGATGTTACACATGTTCATAATTGATCAATAAGCTAAACCTCTTTACAAAGGCACCCTGAAACAAGGGTTGTGATTTTGTAGAAGTGACTCGCTCAAGCTTGACTATTTTCACTCCACATATTTCTCTCATTCACAATTAGATGGTGGAATCTCTTAATACAGTCTCAGCTAAGCACATCTTCCTAGACTCCCTCAACTTGAGACTTCTTCTATTTTTTACCTTACTTTATTATGCACTCAACTTAACCCCTCCCGAACTCATAACATGTAGAAAAGCCTCTCACTATTAGTTACTTAATTCCTAGGTCTTGTTATACCATGAAGACATATCCCTTATGTGCTAGGTGGCCCTTAAAATATGTTGTTTGTCCCCCATTCAAATATCATTTTTCTTAAGAATTGGAGTTCTTAGGCTTGCCATTTGTCTTTCAAAATTATCATCAATAAAGTGAAATTCCTTCTATAAAATAACAATCCATACTCATTAACAACTCTCATAAATATTATATGTTTATTCATTATTATTGAAATAAAAACATTTGCAATATTTATTACAATGTGTGCCCATTTAGGTTCCTAAATTCAAATAATAGTTTATAACAATTTAGAAAAAAGAGTTTTAGGGGATTACAATGTAATTTTAGTGAATTTCAATATTTTTTTAAAAGCATAAGAAATCACATGAAATCAAAATCCTAAAACTTAAACCATGTTAAGGATTACTAATTGGAAAGGTCTTGTTTGCAAGTTTTTATGGTGGTCAAAATTTGAAGAAATAGCTTCTCGAGTTTTATTCACACTTAACATTTTTAATCAACTATCTGAATATAAACCAAGAACTGTCATCAAGATGAAAGGTCTTCTTAAAATATCATCATACATTTATGCTTAAGATTACTATTATTTAATGAGAATATTTTGTTTAATCAAACTTTATAAATTTAAACTAATAAATTAGAATTTTTATAGAGATCATTTTTGTTACACTAAAATTTGTCACCATGACTATTTGCAGTTAGTATGGCTCCATCAACTGTCATACTATCCTCCTTGGCAAGTCTCATACCTCTGCTCTCCATGTCAAACTTCAAGAAAGAGAGAAAGTCTTTTAAAA
>APFE030323649.1:20311-37684 GCA_000404065.3 Pinus taeda
CATGTTTCATGTTTAAAGAAGGTTATAGGCGACAAGCTCCCAGTTCAAACAATATTGCCAGAACTTGATGAGGAAGGATAAATTATATTGGAACTGGAAGCAGTCACAGAAACAAGAACTCGACAGCTACGAAATCGATCAATTTCAGAGTATCTTATCAAGTGGAAGAACTTATCCGCTGAAGATTCTGTTAACACCCAGGTTGTTCCCTATGACTCCCAAGGGAATACGGCCGGGGTAACCACTAACCAATCTTAGGATTACAGCTTCTAGCCCAGCTATAATCAGAGAGGGCTCTCTCTTTAAGTTTTGTCTCTATTCTATAGAGATATTAGGCTAGTTATGAAGTGAAGGCTTTTGGTTTATGTTTGGTTAGAAGGATGTCTTTCTGAAACTTAAAGTGTAGTTCTGCAGGAAAAGTTAGTCCATTTGGCAATGGAGTCTGTGGCTGTTGGTTTCTTGAAATCTTGAGTTTGAGCAGCTGGAGTTACAGGGCCATTTAGATACTTCATGAAACAAACTTTAAATTGTGATGATGGAGTGTAAACAACCAGTGAAAAGCAATTAAGAATTTTCCACTAAGCTGGGGTTTGAGAAAGGGATGTATTCCTCAGGAGCAAACTTGAATTCCTGAAACAATAATCACTATGAAGATATAGCGCGAAAGGGTAGCAATCAAGAATTACGCTTTCATTACTATAACTGAAGAAAAGACATTCAAAATAGATTAGATTGAGTTCAGGGTAATCTGTGATTAAGTCCTGGAACTATTCTTTTTCCTTGCTATTAACTGCTAAACACAAGAAACATGAAATGGATATGAAAGATAACAAAACACATAACAAAGAGTTATAAGAAAAACTTATTGTGCCATGAGATACGCAGGAATCCTGCAACTTTCAGCTAAACACCAGAAAACATTAAGTAACACAGAGCTTTTGAAATTCCATCATCTTTTGTATTACTTCTCTGAGAGTTATAGTAAAAGAACAGTAGAATAGATATGAACAATCTCCAACATCCAACGTCCAACCCCTGCCAACTTATGCGAGGGGGAATATATAAAAGTGTCTCATACAAAATATCTCAGGCATTGAGTCATCTGAGAGATAAAATATCTTCTTTAACTTGTACAGGAATAGTAGATAAGAAGTTATTACAGTTTTTAATACAATATAAACACTCTTTACTCCTGTCAGAATATTTTGACCTTTGGAGCTCACTGAGTCGGTTGAGCGCTTTGTCATAACTGCCGAATGACGTGTCTGTGCAGCTCTGTCCTCCTGTAGCTTTTCAGCCCTATCACCTGTGACTGTCAGTGATGTTGTGGTGGCTAAATAGTTGTGCTGAGTTGGCTCAGCCTCTTTCTGCATACCTGTTGATATATCCTTATTTCCCTGTGTATGAAAATTTAAATATTTCAAAAAAGAAAAACATAATTATTGGCTTTGATTTAACAGTAATTGTATCAAGTTGTTCCAGACTTCCTGTGTAGGCAATTGATGCCTCAAAATTGACCCCATGGTCTCATCTGCTTCTGTATACTTGTAAAATTGGGGAGACTCATCAAACAAGTGAGTGATTTCATTCATAATGAAGAATAAGCTTTTCACCCTGTTGAAAAGGGTTTGTCTTGTTGCTGGCCCTGCTTCTGCTGATGTGCTAGCTGTCTCTGCAATCTGATTGGCAGCAAAAGTGTTGACTCTCTTGGCATATTTTTCATGTGAGAGTAGCCTTCCTGATGGCTCCGTCAGGCTAGGAAGACCTCTGTTTTGTAATGCCATGAACTTGTCCTGGAACTTATTGATATCTGCCTGCATATCCTGGCTTCTTCTTTCCAGGGTTTGAACCAGGTTTCTTAGTGTCAGGACCCTTTTGATCATTGAGATGGTCTCAGTCCTGTTGGAAATTCCCATTTTGATGAGCTGGGAGCTTGTCCTGTAGTTAAGCACATTTATCATTCTGGTGGCAATCTCAGGCATGTTGCCTAGAGATGCCCTTGCCCTTTGGATTTCTCTGTGTGCTTTTCCAATGAGCGTCATTTTCTCATGGATGGCCTCAATGTACTCCCACTGGTCTGTGATGGACTCGCCAATATTGGCCCATAGGATCCTCTTGAGTTCAGTTGTCACCTTGTCCAGTGTGAGCTCCTTTTCTAGCTCATTTATTCTCTTTTTGAGAGCCTTTACCTCTCTTTCTCTTTCAGCCACATTCTGCTTGGACTTGTCATATTTCTCATTGATTTTAGCCAGAGTGTCTATGGCCTGATTCAACTCTGACATTTGAGCCTCCAAGGCTTGAATCTCATTTCTCAGCTTTTGCATGTCAAGGCTTTCAGCCTGCTCTGTTGTTGGTGCTGAGGTGGACGGTGATGCCTGTTGTGTCTGCTGACTGGGAGAGGCAGTGGTTTGAGGAGCTTCCTCCAGATTAATTGTTTCTGGAGGAGGTTGTGAAGTTTGTCCTGCCTCCTTTTCTGCAATGCTGCCTGAAGGGTAGCCTCTGATTCCTGCAGCTTCTCTTGTGTGTGGATGAGCTCTTTATATAATGTAACCAGCATAGCAGCTGCATCCTTGTCTTGTCTGAGCTGGGCAATCTCTTCTGTTTGAGGATGAAGAGTTGCTGGGATTTTTATCATTTTCCTTAGTGCTGCCATATCAGCATCCCTTAGCTTCAGAATCTCCTATACTGCCTTGACATCTTTAGGATCATGTCCAAGCTCTATTATGATGTCTTCTAGAGCTTTGATCTTGTTGTCCTTTGCTTGAGAGGAAGCCCTTTCCAGCTCAAGTTGTGCAGTGGTGTTATTTAGGCTATTTTGTAGCCTATACTTCACCAAGGTCTAATCTGCCAAGGTGGCATACACCATCTCACCCGTTTGTTTGTGCAATTCAATTTGATCCATTGGGTGGATGTCCTTGGCCAGGACCTCAAGGTTGGTCCTGATATAATCGGCAGCTGACTGTGGTTGCTGCACTGCTAGTGTGAAATGGCTCATTATCATTTTGCCCTCATGTGCATCATATGCAGACATGAGTCTTTGTTGGTTTGTGGGAGCCATTTTCAATAAATGATTATATAATTGCAGCCTTAAGGGTTCATTTCTCTTTTTGATGTCCTTAAATTGCTGCTTGATGCTTTTCTCACCTTCCCTCTGTTGGCCTGAGGAGCTAACTTCTCTTCCTGCTGCCCTTTCTTGTTCTTGCTGGAAGGAACTGGCTGAGGCCTCCATGCTGGGCAGGCTTGTACCTAAAGTCTGCCCTATTGGCATTTCTTCTTCATAGAAAGGGTTTAACCTTTGCCTCTTCTCCCCTTGAGTTGGTGAGGCAGTAAGGGGAGTCTCTCTGTCCCTTTTCCTGTTTACGTCCTCTCTTTGTGGGGTTTGGAGGACAGGAGAATCAATCCTTGAGTCTTGCCTGGGAGGTGCCATTTGTGTTGGCTGCTGCTGTGTGACCATTGGGGCCTCTGCTGTCTGCTCTCCTTGCCCTGGCTGCTCCTTTTGTGGCTGTTGTTCCTGTTGGGGTTGCTGAACCTGTGCCTGCTGTACATGTTCTTGTTCCATCTCTGTTTCCTTGCCTTTGCTGTGAGCTTGACTTGTAGTTTGGACTGCCTCCGGATGTGCTGTGGAGGATGAGGCAGCTGCTCCTGCTTGAGGCTTTGGCAGAGAGAATACCTGTGCAGGAAGTTCCAAGTCAGCCATTTTAAGAAGATTTCTTCTTGCTCTCTCATTCAATTCTTCTTGTGTGATAGATTCCTCTAGTGTGCCTCTTTTCCATTTTGGTTGATTTGCATATTTTTCAATGTGAGGCAACCTTAAATGATCATAACTAGAGAGCCTATATTTGACCCTTCTTAATGATATGGAGTGATTGGGGTCATAGGGTTTCCAGAGGAAACTGGTCTTTAGGCCAAGGCCTTCTAACTTTCTATCAACCTCTTTCCAGCCTTCCTCCCTTTTGTTCAAAACAAGGTTGCCCAATTGATTTTTCACTTTCAGCTGTGCCTTTTTGCCCTTGCCTGAGAAGTGTATCATATTAGCATTTCCAAATTGCCTGAAGTATTCAAGGGCATATAGTATCATGGGCACATACCTGGGTAGTCTGTATGGGGGTAACTCATAACCATATATTCTGATAACGGTATAGTTTTGGTAAAAATACCAATCCCCAATGCTGTACACTTTGGACAACTGCAGGATTCTCTGCATCTCATCAGTTAGTCTTGGAGGAGGCGAGCTTCGGAACAGAGACATGGCTGGGTGGATGAAGAGGTCTATAAAATCATAGTAAGTGTATGGAGAGTAGGCTCTGCAATGAAAAACTGAGCTCCAGTACACTACTGACCTTGGATTACCTTGTGCATCCGTTCTTTTGACAATGAAGGAGAATTTCTCATGCTGATAATATAGAATTAAGTGGTAGATGTAGGAGGTGTATCTGAACACCTTCTCTCTTGACAGGTTCATAAACTGCTCATGCATCTTATCTGACATGTAGGTGGCATAGTCATAACAGATTGGAGTCTTACCAGGGGAAAACATAGTCATCATCACCAATACAGTTTCATCAATGTACTCAACTGATTTATAAGCCAAGATGGAACTGATCATATCTGCAAGGTCTACGCCCAATTGGTTGAGGTAACCAGCAAAAATAGGAGGGTATTGCACACTGTCAGAGTTAATAAACAATTGGTTCAGCTTTGTGATCTGAGCATCTGTCAGCATTCTAGCTCCTTGGTTTATCAGATCCAACAAAGACAAGGGAACCAATTTCTTCTCAGTCTTAAACTGCAGCATCTCTCTAATGGCCTTAGGGGTCATGTAGAATACAACTGAGCTTGAAGGGTCAAGCACAGCTCTCTGAGTGGGATCATAGCATACAGCACACAAGTGAATCAGGTCAGGGAATTGGTTGACCTGGGGGAGCCTGAAGATTGGGAGGAAGGAATCCCAAATGCCCAATATATCTGTCCTATCTTCATGTTTGGCCTTTAGCTCATTTAGCAGGTGGAGGTGGAACTTGCTGTGTGTTAAGGAGTCCTCTAAGATTTGGTAATCCAGGTCTGCTAAATCTCGCCACTCCAGTTCTCTCTGAGGGGCATTCAAAGGGGCAACATTGAGGGCCACAGGTGCAACTGGAGTCTCCATGGTTACTTAACTCTGTTTTGTATGTATACTGATTTTACTAGACTGGGCAATAGAAAAAGAGTACTGCCTGGGTGAAGAGGTGAATTGAGAAATGAAGGATAACAGGGTAAGCTTGCAGCAACTGAAATACTACCCACAGTTACTTGAGGAGGTGAATACTTGTCTTTGGCAGACCCTTCTTGATAATTAGGTGTAGGTACCAGGTTTTCTGTTCACGACTGTGCGAACAAAATGCAGGTTTTTAATGAGAATTTTGTTTAAACAGGCTCGGCTAATGGATTTCGACCGTTCAATTTCCAAGTGGGAACTGGATGCAGGGAATTCACCAGTGAATTATGTGTTTTTAGTGCCTTAAGTGAGTTTTCAGTTATTGCAGACAAAAACCAGGCTTAGATAAGACTTGGAGGGATAAATACCTGGTAAACGCGATGGTCCGGGTCACGAATGCAAGTGGGTAGGCACGCCGAAGGTCTCTAGGTCGATTTGAGCAGGTTGGTGCAATTTTGGACGTAAAATGCATGTAGAGGGCGCAACAACAATTTTTGCAAAAAGTGCAAAAAAAACGCGAAAAATTGACAAAATATGGCTTTTTTGGGACATTCGTGCCTTTTTCGGGTGACGTTAGCATGACGTCATCAGGTGGGTCAGGGTCGGATGACGTCAGCATGACGTCATCAGGTGACGTGGTGGCCTATGAGTGGTCCACGGGGGTGGTGAGGTGGCAGATAGGTGGAGCAATGGTGGACAGGGGTTGCAGACGTGGCGATGATGCAGGCAGTGACGTGGCGCTGACGCTGGTAGGCGGATTGGCGGAAAACCGGAAACCACGGCGGTATCATATCGGACCGCTTATGCTATGGAAAGGAATCTGTCAGAGGGGGCTTCGATACGATTTGGGGCGACGCGTGGACCAGTCCTGACATTAGCCTCTGACAGATATTAGACGATATCTTTCGGACATCGGGGCCGGTCCGATATCCGCGTCAACCGTTGGATGAAAAGTGCTTGATCGGATGGTCGACGGGCCGTTGAACTGCGCGGATGATACGACGTCAGGTGGGTATTAGAATATTATTTTCTTTGGGAATCGTTCCCGGCGGGACCCTTCGAAATATCAATGAATTTCATGGTTTCTAATGTATTTCTTTTTAAATCATGCATAGCCGAAAACTTTAGGATAAGGCGGAAAACTATGGTTTTTCAACGAATTTTGCAAAATCGCGCATGACATTTAAAACTTAGGCTAAGTGGGTTTTTATATAATTTTGCATAAAAGCGCAAATGGGTCCCCGACTTAGGATAAGGTGGACAAAGTGGGTTTTTCCATATATTTTGCCTTTTGAGCGGGTCTAAGGGTGCAAAAGGGTTTTTTCAAGGTCTCTTAGGCAAAGTGAAGGGTTGGCTAAGTATATGAGTTTCTGAAGGTGAAAAAGAGGTCAGGCTTAGTTCTCAAACTGACCAGATGTCAATTTGATTCCCTGGTAGTGAATCATATGGCTATAATGCCAAGGAGGGGATATCTATAGAATGTTTGGGGTTTATACACCATGGTGTTATAATAGTAGGGAAAGGGTGACATAGGGAGTTAGATAATAGAAGTTAAGGGCTAATATGGAGGGAGAAGGTGAATGAGGAGTGAACCAAGAATCAAGAACCAACATAAAACCTTGCGTTTCTTTCATAAGCTCAACTGGTGAAGGGATGTTAGCAATGAGTGAAAAACAAGGAAAAAGGGAGGTTAGACATGCTACATTGTGTTGCTTCCCTTGTATTGACTAGCATGATTCAGTTTGAAAATAACACCACTTCTGCAACCCCATCTACCTATCCATCTACTTGCCTAGCATTTTTTGTTTCTTCTTGGAGGGTGCACTTGGATTTGCAGACCCTTATGTGCCTTTTCCTTTCCATTGGCTTTTTCTTTTAATTCCCTATCTAAAACTACCCTTATTGCTTCCAAGGCCCCAGATTAAGCAGTTGGGAACCTTAGCTTCTCTGCCTAACTACTGATCTGCCAAGATTAAACAGTTTGGACAGACTTCTTTCTCTTTTCTACAACAGAAAATTGAAACATGGTATGATCCAGATTAGACTGTTGGACCATCCATCAAAATTTAATGAACATGAAGGCATGTACACACCTTGCCTTTCCTTGGAAATAGGGGATCTTTGTGTCAGCGAAGCAGTGCATATTTGGCATTTGAATTTGCCAATCATGAAATATGAGACCTATTGGTATATGTATCCAACAATGGCTCCACATGGGGATGGTTTTTCTTTTCGAAAGACCAATAATAGCAGGTCAGCATGCCTTGGCCCTTTGGCTACTGCTTCCAAAGTTTGGAGTTTTTCATCCTTGAAACCTTAAAATTGTAGATTGTCATATTTATAAAACTTTGCTGAGGCACAGTCTTTTCCTGCTTCTGCAAGATCCCTGAAATTAAGTTATTCACATGCTTAGAGAAAACACTATACACAGTAAATTATGTACAAGAGCAACCATACTATATTCATGGAAGGTAGTCAAAATAGTGCTTCAGCATCCTGCCATTGACAGGACCTTCATCCAAATCAGTTTCATCAAGATTCTTAAGAAAGTAGGTGTTATTTCCTTGTATTGCTTGGATGATAAATGGTCCTCTCCAAAGGGAATCAAACTTTCCATGATTTCCTTTATTTTCTCTTCTTGAATCCCACTTGAGAACTTTGTCACCCATGTTGAAATCCTCAGCCTTGGTCCTTCTGTCAAAAGCTTTCTTGAGCTTTTCTTGTAGGATTTGAACTCTGTTATACACTTGGTCTTTGGTTTGTTGCAAACATATAATTTGATTTACCCTCCTTTGCATATCATTGGGCTCAGCTTGACTTTCCTGCAGTAGTTTCATAACAGGGATCCCTAGTGATGAAGGAAATTTGGCTTCTAATCCATAGACCAACTCATATGGGCTGACCCCAATTGATATTTTGGTTGTTAATCTATCTTCCCACAAGGCATTGACAAGTTTCTTATGCCAATTCTTTTTGTTCTCTTCCAACACCTTCTTTATCATGTTTACCAGGCTTTTGTTTGATGATTCTGCCAGGCCATTTCCTTGGGGATAATATGCAGTGGAATGGCCCAAAGTAATGTGGAATTTGTGACAGAAGCTGACCATCTTTTTAGATCTGAAAGCAGTAGCATTGTCTGTTATTATTTTATCAGGGCATCCAAATCTAGCAAGGATATTGGTCTCAAGAAACTGGATGATAGTGGAATCATTTGCTTGTCTGCATGGAATTGCTTCAATCCACTTTGTGAAGTAGTCTGTTTCTGTCAGAATCCATCTATGTTGGCCTGAATATGAGGGATTGATTTCTCCAATGAAATCCAAGCCCCATTGCTGAAATGGTCTCTCTGTTGCAATAGGCCTTAGAGGCAGTGGCAGAAATTGTCTCTTTCCTTCAAACACTTGACATTTGTGACATGCAGTGGTGAATTTCTTGACATCAGAGAAAATAGTGGGCCAATAGTATCCAGCTCTAAGTATTTTATCTACAGTGGACTTCCAATATAGATGCCCACCACAATCACCTGCATGAAATTCTTCCATGATCTTATTAGCTTCATTTTCAATCAAACAATTTAACAAGATTCCCTCATGGTTTTTCCAAAACAGATTTCCTTCCATAACACAAAATTTTAAGGCTTTCATTTTTAAGAACCTACTTTTAGTTCTGGACAGCCCTGGGGGAGTACATAGGTTTTGTAACACATAACAAATGTCAGAATACCAGGGGGATTGTTCAAAGGCTACATTGATCTTTGGAGTCGCCAGCTCCGGTTCACTGTCCAGTTGGTTGATGTCTAGGGCTTGGAAATTCGTTTCAGCCATTAGTTTGGCCAAGCCCTGCCCTTTTATCAGTTTTGTAGGTTTTATTTCTATATCAAATTCCAGAATGTTTGCAATCCATTTTCCTCTTCTACCCTCCAAGTTCTCTTGAGTGAGTATATCTTTGACAATTGGGCTTGGCACATAGGCTATTATATGGGAGTATAGGATGTAGATCCTAAAGTCCTTAATAGCTTTAACCAAAGCATATGCTTATTTTTCCATGATCTGGTACTTGAGGGGTGCATCTCTAAGAGCTTTGCTAAAGAAAGCAATGGGTTTCTCATTCCCTTGGTCATATTTTTGTAGTAAAACTGCAGCAATTGTGCGTTGAGAAGCAAAGGAGAATATAATAATCTCTCTATCAAACTGAGGGTTGGTTAAGACAGGGGTTTGAGTAAGGGCAAACTTGATGCCTTCAAATGCTTGATTTGCCTCTACTGTCCATTTTACCTTTGAGTCCTTTTTGAGCATGTTATTCAGCAATCTACTCAGCTCTGCTAGGTTTGGGATAAACCTTCTTAGAAAGTTGATTTTTTCCAAAAAGGCTTGTAATTCCTTTATATTCCTTGGGTGGGGCATTTGTTGGATGGCCTGGATTCTGTCTGGGTCAATTCTGATGCCATCTTTGGAAATAATGTGCCCCAGCAGTTTTCCTTCTTCTAGACCAAACAATGATTTTTTAGGGTTTAAGGAAATTCCATATTTCCTACAAGTTGTGAATATATGCCTTAGATGTTTTAAGTGGTCTTGGTCAGATTTTGAAAAAGGTGTGAGATCATCCAAATAAATGACAAGGAAGTCATGGATCTCTTTAGAGAAAGCAATATCCATTTCTCTTTGGAATGTAGCCCCTGCATTTTTTAGACCAAACGACATTTTCACATATTTAAAGGTTCCCCATGGGGTTGTAAATGTTGTTTTATCCTGATCATCAGGATAGACTAGGATCTGGTTAAAACCTGAGAACCCATCAAGCAAGGAAATCCTTGAGGCCCCAACTACTCTCTGCAGGATGTGATCCATTTTGGGCAAGGGGTAGTTGTCCTTTAATGATACTTTGTTGAGGTTTCTCAAATCAACACAGAGCCTAATTTCCCCAGTTTTCTTCCTTGTAGGGACTAAATTAGAAATCCAATCAGAGAATCTGATTGGTGCTATAATGCCTGCTTTGAACATTTTTTTTACCTCCTGTTCCATTGCTGGGAGGAGCATAGGATTAATTCTCCTCAGTTTTTGTTTAAAGGGCTTCTGGTTTGGCTTTAGTGGGATAGTGTGTTGTATTACAGAGGTGTCGTAGGATTTTAGATCCTCATAACTCCATGCAAACACATCTTGAAATTCCTTAAACAGGTCAATGTATTTGGGCTTTTGGTCTGGAGGTAATGCAGCTGATAGTTTTATTATTTTGGGTTGTTCCACCGTCCCAATGTTATGCTCTTCTATGGTTGTGTTCAGGGGCTGCACTTTTGGTTTGTTGGGAACATCATTGGAGTCAAAATTGTCTTCCAAAGGAGCCAAGCCTATTGGAAGAAAGTTGTCCTATAATTGTATCACCTCAATTTCATAATCAGCTATATCCTCATATTTACCTTGTTGGATTTCTTGTATGCTGCGTTGGTTGAAGATTGTGGGGTGTAGCATTTGGTTAGCTGTTTTGGGTGATATTGCTAGGTTATTGCGTTTACCTTGTATTTGTGGTTGATTTTCTGTCTCAAGTATTTGTGATTGAATTGTTGTCTCAATGTCTATGTTTAGACCTGAAAACTCTTCTTGTAAAGTCAGAAAATTGTTGATTTGTGTGTCATTGTCAAACACCTGTCAATCGTTTATATTGTTTGGGACAGATGGTATGTGTTTTACTTCAGTTGTAAAACAGTGATGGGGCTCAAAAGGGAGCTTGCAGGTACTTGCAAACGTAGCTAGACTATGAGTATGAAAGTTCTGAGCCCTAGGAATTTTGGTAGTCTGGAATTCAGTGAAGGACTCTAGTAGCTTAGTGGCAGCAGACCTATAAGACCTAAGTCTTTTATCATTGGTAATAAAATTGCCTTTCACTTGTTGAATGACGAGGTCTGAGTCTCCTAAAATTGACACTTTCATGGCTTGTAGAGAGTGTACTATCTTGAGGCCTAATAGGAGAGCTTCATATTCAACCATGTTATTAGTGCATCTGAAGTTTAGTCTATAGGCTCTGCCTTCTGCATGGCTGTTTTGTTTATTATGGATCCAAATTCCAGCTCCTTCCCCTAACTTGTTAACTGATCCATTAAATTCTAGGAACCACATGATTTCATGTTCTAGGGGAGGTTGAGTAACATCTCTGTGGTCTGGGCTTGTGAGTTGAAGTTTATGTTGTTTATTTAGTTTGACTTCTGGGACAGTCTTCTGATTTGGTGAGGTCAGTTTCGTTTCTAGAGGAACAATTTGTTTACTAGACTCCTGCTCTTGTTTAGGTGTCTTGGTTTCATTATCCTTTGACTTGTCCTCTTGATCATTCCTATCTTTTGACTCGACCAATGTTTCTAAGTCAAGATTTCCTTCACTGATACTGTGAGCTATTTTTCTTATCTGGATTTCTTCATTGTTTGTGTGACCTGTATTGTCATTGAACAAAATGTATGAGTCTATGTCAGAATGGACGGCATATATGGGGAAGTTTTGAGGCTTTTCCTCAGTTTTGACCATGTACTTCATGAGCGATTCTTTGTATAGTCTCTTAGGTTGGCCAAAGACTGTGATTGTAGCATATGACATGTCCAATTGAAGGGACCCTTGAAGTTTAGCTCCCCATGACCTTGATAATAACATCCCATACTTGGGTGGGATGTCAGCAACAACCGCATCCATCAAGATTGTTTTATTTGGGTATTGGACCAGGGATACACATAAGTCTTTTATCAGGCCTAGACATTTAACTTGGCCGGAATCAAATGAAAACAGGTCCTTGTATGGCCTAGTAATATCTAAATTCAGCTTTTCCATGACAGATTTTGGCATCAAGTTATGGGATGCCCCTGAGTCAAACATTGCATTGTGTAATATCTTGTCATGGATATGCAAGCTAACATAAAATGGTAGTATCCCTGTGCCTGTTGTTTTCCCATCAACCTCTAGACCAAATAGTAATTCAGGGGTGTCATCCAACACGTTTACATTGTCTTTGTTTTGAGTTAGTTGAAGGGACTTCTCAATCTGTTGTTTATAGATATCATGTTTGGCTAGCTCTGCAAGAGGAATGGCTATTTTTAATTTGCCGATTTCAACCTCCAGGTCAAAGGGTTTTTCAAACTGGGCCTTAATGTTGTGGGTGACCACGTTTTCCTTATTTGGCAAAGTTTCTTCTTGATCTTGGGGCTTGTGTTTTTCATTCACCTCTTGAGGCTTTTTGCTTGGATCTGGTTGTACAGAAGATGCAGCTTGTGGATTCTGTGTTTGTTCAGTAACTTCTTCAATAGTTACTTCCTTTGCGAGTGAATCAGTTGCATTCATTGGTTCTGTTACTATGGCACTCTTGGGCTACAGACTATCCTTGGTTTTCTCAGGCTGTGTTATGTTTACAGTCCTGCTTCGTAGTTTGTATTGTTTATGGACTTCATAGACAGCTGTGTCATAGCCTTGTTTGAAGTCAAATGATTCACCTGACTTTGTTTGGAATTGTTTACTGTCTTCTTCCTCATGATCTTCTTGACTTAGGAAGAATTGGTGCTCATCATAAAGACCCATTAGGTGGATATGGGTATCATCCACTTGCTCCTCTGATGTTGATGTTTCAGCATAGTTTTCTTGAAATGGAGGTCTTATTTCTAGATCATTATTACCCTTACCCACATTAGGGTTCTGATTCCTCCTAAAGTTAGGGTTCCTGTTGGAGTTGTTTGGTGATGCTTCCCATGAAGACTTCCTTTCCACAAATTCTACCCTATCGCCCAACCTCTTCATACCAGAAATTATTGCATCTAATTTCTGGTCAAAGGCTGAGGGTTCCTCTTTAAAGGCAACTCTCTTTTCTAATCTAGCCCTGTTCCTCTTAGCAATCAGGTTTGCCTCAACTGTGACAACAACCTTCTGAGCTTCTTCAAGGGTTTGGGGGGCTCTTTCTTTTAATTGGTAAGCCATATCAGGGTCAAATCCATCTGGGAATTTTTACAAGGCCAAATCAGGGGGAGGTCTTAGGTTTTGGGGTATTGTGTTATATACATTATTAAACCTAGCACAATATTCCAGAACTGTCTCTTGAGGACCTCTCTTAATCATGTCGTATTCACCAAGTATATGTAGGGGATCCTTCTTTTTCTCCCATCTGTTTGTGAAAGATTGGTAAATCTCATCAGGGGTGGTGATGGTATTTGCAGGAAGTGATCTGAACCAAGTTCGAACATCACCTGTTAAGCTTTGGACAAATATTCTCATCCTCATACTCTCATCATCTATCTCATAGTTTTCAAAATGATCCTGCATTCTCTTAGCATGCTGAATAGCAGAATAAGGGCCAGTGGAGTCAAAATATGAGATTTTGGCTTGGTAATCCTGAGGTAGAGTCACAGGATTGGCAGGTAATTGCAGAGGTGCATACCTCATAGCCATATTCACAAGGTTTTTGGGATTAATAAGTATAACTGGGATAAAAGGAACAGTAGGTACCACAGGGGTAACAGGTATGGGAGGATTTAGAGTGTTGGTCAAGGGAGTATGTGTGGGGGAAGAAGATGTGGGTGGATGGCTTTGAGATATGGATGGGGAACTAGGGGAATTAGGGGTGGAACATAATAGTACTTTGATTGGAGTGGATATGGGGTTGAGGTAAACTGTCTCTGGACTAAGGTCAGCAGGACTATCTGGCCCTTGCTACTTCTTAATGTGTTTAGAGATTGTATTAGGATTTTCAAAAACAGTTGGAGGGTTTGGGTCAGGATTGGCCCTAGTGTACCGAAGGTTCTTCTTGGGAGCCAGCTTCCGAGCTAGTCCTTTCAAGTTTTGGAAAAGATTTGTATTGCAAGGACTGGACAGGAGTTTGAAAGCCTCTATGTATCTGCAATTGAGTATAAAGGATATCTGAGTCAGCACTTCCTTAAGACTGCAAATGTTGGTATAGGAATAGTTGTGAAGGCTTCTTGACTGATATTTAGATTTTAAGTGTAATTTCTGGTAGACATACAGTACTCTCTAGATCCTGAAGGTCCTCAGTGGAGTCACCATTTATGTTAACACCCAGGTTGTTCCCTATGACTCCCAAGGGAATACGACCGGGGTAACCACTAACCAATCTTTGGACTACAGCTTCTAGCCCAACTGTAATTAGAGAGGGCTCTCTCTGTAAGGTTTGTCACTGTTTTTATGGAGTTTTAGGCTAGTTATGAAGTAAAGGTTTTTTTGTTTTTGTTTGGTTGGGAAGATGTTTTCTGATAATTTTGAAATGTTCTCTGCAGGTAAATTAATCCATTGGGCAATGGGGTCTGTAGCTGTTGTTTCCTTGAGATCTTGGTTTAGTGCAGCTGGAATTACAGGGCCTTTATATATTTCATAAAACAAACTGTAAATTGTGAGGGTGAAGTGTGAATCAACCAGTGAAGAGCACTTAAGAATTATTCACTGAGCTGGGATGTGAGAAAGGGACCTATTACTCAGGAGCAATACCTGAATTCCTGAAACAATAGATCACTGTGTTGATATAGTGTGAAAGGTAGCAATTAAGAATTACACTTTCATTACCATAACTGAAGAAAACATTTATAATAGCTTAGATTGAGTTCAGGGTAATCTGTGATTAAATCCTGAGACTATTCTTTTTCCTTGCTATTAGACATTTAAAACCTGGAAAACATGAATGATATATGAAAGATAACAAACATATAACAGAGAGTAACAAGAAAACTTATTGAGCCATGAAATACACAAGAATCCTGCAACATTCAGCCATACACCAGCAAGACATCAAGAGACACAGAGCTTTGGAAATCCCATCATCCTTTGTATTAATTCTCTGAATATTTACAATAGAAGAGGAACAGAATAGATATCAAGAGATTTCTTACATCCGATGTCCAACCCCTGCTAACAAGTGCGAGGGGGAATATATAGAAGTCTATTACAAAATATCTCAGGCATTGAGTCATCTGAGAGGGAAAATATCTCCACCAACTCGTTCAGAGATTGCAGATGAAAAGTTATTGCAATCTTTAATGAACTATAAAGGCTCTTAACTCCTGTCAGAACAATCTTGACCTTCGGGCATCACGGAGTCGGTTGAGTGCTTTGATATAACTGCTGAATGACGTGTCTGTGCAGCTGTAACTTCCTGTGTCTTCTCGGCCCTGTCATCTGTGACTGCTGATGCTATTGTGGTGTCCGAATACCTGTGCTAAGTTGGCTCAGCCTCTTTCTGCATACCTGCTGATGTGTCTTGGTCCTTTTGTGTATGAGATTCAAAATATTTTCAAAAGGCAAAATCGCAATTACTGACTTTGGTTTAACAGTAATCGTATCAACTCTTCCCATACATCTGATGAAGGCAACTGATGTTTCAAAATTGACCCCATGGTCTCATCAGCCTCTGTATATTTATAAAAATGAGAGGGCTCATCAAATAAATGTGTAATTTCACTCCTAATAAAAAATAGATTTTCTACTCTGTTAAAGAGGACCTGCCCTGTTACTGGTCCTGCTTCTGTTGATGCACTAGCTGCCTCTGAAATCTTAGTTGCTACAAAATTGTTTACTCTCTTAGCATATTTCTCATGTGAGAGTAACTTTCCTGATGGATCCAATGGGCTAGGTAGCCCCCTGTTCTGTAATGCCATAAACTTGTTCTGGAATTTGTTAATATCTGCTTGCATGTCCTGGGTTCTTCTTTCTAGGGTCTGAATCAAGTTTCTTAATGTCAGGACCCTTCTGATTAGTGAGATGGTCTTTGTCCTGTTTCCAATTCCCATTTTTATGAGCTGGGAGCTTGTCCTGTAGTTTAGCATGTCTATCATTTTAGTGGCAATCTCAGGCATACTGCCTAGAGATGCCCTTGCCCTTTGTATCTCTTTGCGTTCTCTTCCAACGAGCGCTATTTGCTCATGTATGGTCTCAATATACTCCCACTGATCTGTTATAGACTGGCCAATATTGCCCTAGATGACCCTTTTAAGCTCAGATGTAACTTTGTCCAGTGTAAGCTCTTTTTCTAGCTCAGTAATTCTTTTCTTGAGGGCCTTTACCTCCCTTTCTCTTTCAGCCACATTCTGCTTTGAATTGTCATATTTTTCATTTATTTTTTCCAGATTGTCCTGGGCTTGGCTCAGCTCAGACATCTGGGACTCCAAGACCTGAATTTCTTTCCTTAGCTTCTGAAAGTCTAGGCTTTCAGCCTTTTCTGTTGTTGGTGCTGAAGTGTCTGGGGCTACTTGATGTAGTTGTTGGCTGGGAGGGGCAGTGTCTTGAGGGGTTTCCTCAAGGTTTATTGTTTCTGGAGGTGGCTGTGAGGTTTTCCCTGCCTCCTTTGGCTGCAATGCTACTTCTAATGTGGCCTTTGACTCTGCAGCTTTTCCTGAGTTTGGATGAGCTCTTTGTATAGTGTCATCAGTAGAGAAGCTGCATCCTTTTCCTGCCTCTGCTAGGCAACCTCTTCTATTTGTGGGTGAAGAGTTGCTAGGATTTTTAACTTCTTTTTTAATGCTGCCATATCAGCATCCCTTAGCCTGAGGACTTCTTGCACAGCCTTTACATCTTTAGGATCATGTCCAAACTCTACTATAATTTCTTCCAGAGCTTTGATCCTGTTGTCCTTAGCTTGAGAGGAAGCCCTTTCCAACTCAAGCTGTGCAGTAGTGTTATTCAGGCTATTCTACAGCCTGTAGTTGACCAGGGTCTTGTAAGCCAATGTGGCATAGACCATCTCACCCGTCTGTTTATGGAGCTCTATTTGATCCATTGGGTGGATGTCTTTTGATAGGACCTCTAAATTGGTCCTGATGTAGTCTGCAGCTGATTGTGGTTTTTGCACTGTTGGTGTAAAGTGGCTCATGACCATCTTCCCCTCATGTGCATCAAATGCAGACATGAGCCTTTCTTGGTTTGTAGCAGCCATGTTCAGCAGGTGATTGTAGAGTTGAAGCTTTATTGGTTCACTTCTTCTCTTGATATCTTTGAAATGCTGCTTAATGCTTGTTTCTCCTCCCTTCCTTTGTCCTGAGGAGCTCACTTCTCCTAACGCTGCCCTGTCTTGCTCCTGTTGGAAGGAGCTGGCTGAGGCTTCCATGCTTGGTATTTCTTCCTCAGAGAAGGGATTCAGTCTTTGCCTCTTCTCTGGTGATGTAGTAAGGGGAGTTTCCCTTTCTCTTTTTCTGCTTACGTCCTCCCTTTGAGGGGTTT
>APFE030323649.1:41350-123931 GCA_000404065.3 Pinus taeda
TTCAAAATATTTTCAAAGGCAAAATCATAATTACTGACTTTGGTTTAACAGTAATCGTATCAACTCTTCCCATGTCTCTGATGAAGGCAACTGATGTTTCAAAATTGACCCCATGGTCTCATCAGCCTCTGTATATTTATAAAATGAGGGGGCTCATCAAATAAATGTGCTATTTCATTCCTAATAAAAAATAGATTATCTACTCTATCAAAAAGAATCTGCCAGATTGTCCTGGGCTTGGCTCAGCTCAGACATCTGGGACTCCAGTACCTGTATTTCTTTCCTCAGCTTCTGCATGTCCAGGCTTTCAGCCTGCTCTGTTATTGGTGCTGAGGTAGTTGGTGCTGAAGTGTCTGGGGCTTCTTGCTGCACTTGTTGGCTGGGAGGGGCAGTGTTTTGAGGGGTTTCCTCAAGGTTTATTGTTTCTGGAGGTGGCTGTGAGGTTTGCCCTACCTCCTTCTGCTGTAATGCTGCTTCCAATATGGCCTATGACTCCTGCAGTTTTTCTTGCATTTGAATGAGCTCCTTGTATAATGTCATTAGTAGGGAAGCTGCATCCTTTTCTTGCCTCTGTTGGGCAACCTCTTCTATTTGTGGGTGAAAAGTTGGTGGGATTTTTAATTTCTTTTTCATTGCTGCCATATCAGCATCCCTTAGCTTGAGGACTTCTTGCACAGCCTTAACATCATTGGGATCATGCCCAAACTCTATTATAATCTCCTCGAAGGCTTTGATCCTGTTATCCTTAGCTTGAGAGGAAGCCTTTGCCAACTCAAGCTGTGCAGCAGTATTGTTTAGGCTATTTTGCAGCCTGTAGTTGACCAAGGTCTTATCAGCCAAGGTGGCATAGACCATCTCACCCGTCTGTTTATGGAGTTCAATCTGATCCATTGGGTGGATGTCTTTTGATAGGACCTCCAGATTGGTCCTGATGTAGTCTGTAGCTGTTTGTGGTTGCTGCACTGTTGGTGTGAAGTGGCTCATTGTCATCTTACCCTCCTGCACATCAAACGCAGACATGAGCCTTTGTTGGTTTGCAGGAGCCATGTTCAGCAGGTGATTGTAGAGCTGAATCTTTATTGGTTCACTCCTTCTCTTGGAATCTTTGAACTGCTGTTTAATGCTTGTTCTTGTTCCCTTCTTCTGTGCTGAGTAGCTCACTTCTCCTAATGCTGCCCTGTCTTGCTCCTGTTGCAAGGGAGCTGGCTGAAGCTTCCATGCTTGGCATTTCCTCTTCTGAGAAGGGATTTAATCTTTGTCTTTTTTGTGGTGATTAGTGAGGGGAGTTTCCCTTTCTCTTTTTCTGCTTTCATCCTCCCTTTGAGGGGTTTGGAGGATGGATGAGTCAATCCTCGAATCCTGCCTTGGAGGTGCCATTGGTGTTGTCTGTTCTTTGGTGGCCATTTGGGCCTCTCCTGTTTGTTTCTCCTGACCCTTTTGGTCTTTTTGCTGCTGTTCCTACTGGGGCTGCTGTTCTTGACCCTGTTGGCCCTGTGGTTCTTCCATGACCTTTTCCTTGCCCTTGCTTTGCCCTTGGTCTGTGGTTTGCACTGCCTCTTGCTGTGTTGCAGAAGATGAAGTAGCTGCTCCTGCTTGAGGCTTTGGTAGAGTAAGTACCTGAGAAGGAGATTCTAAGTCAGCCATTTTCAACAAATGCCTTCTAGCTCTTTCAACTAGTTCTTCCTGAGTAACTGGCTCTCCCAGTGTGTTTCTTCTCCATTTTGGTTGGTTGGCATGTCTTTGAATGTGGAGCATGCTCACGTGCTCATAGCTGGAGAGTTTGCATTTCTGCCTTCTCAAGGATATGGAGTTGTTAGGGTCATAGGGCTTCCAAAGGAAGCTTTGTTTTAGGCCAAGGCCTTCTAGTCTCCTGTCGGCATCTTTCCAGCCTTCTCTTTTGTTTAAGACAAAGTGGCCCAGTTGATTTCTTATTTTAAGCTGTGCCTTCTTGCCCCTGCCTGCAAAGTGCACCATATCGGCATTGCCAAATTGCCTGAAATATTCTAAGGCAAACAGTCTCATAGGCACATACCTGGGCAATATGTAAGGGCACAACTCACATCCATATATTCTGATCACAGTATAGTGTTGGTAAAAGTACCAATCCCCTATGTTGTATGCACTAGAAAGCTGCAGAATCCTCTGCATCTCATCAGTCAGTCTTGGAGGGGGTGAGGTTAAGAATAGAGACATGGCTGGATGGATGAAGAGGTCTATGAACTCAGAGTATGTGTATGGAGAGTATGTGAGGAGGTGGAAGACTGAGGTCCAGTATACCACTGACCTTGGATTGCCTGCTGCATCAGTTCTCTTGATCTCAAAGGAGAACATCTCATGTTGGTAGTACAAGATGAGGTGGTAAATGTATGAGGTGTATCTGAACACCTTCTCTCTGGACAAGTGTAAAAATTGCTCATGTATCTTGTCTGAGATGTATGTAGCATAATCATAACAAATAGGAGTCTTGCCGGGGGAAAACTTTGTCATCATCACTAATACAGTTTCCTCAATAAACTCTAGTGACTTGTACCCCAAAACTGAGCTAATCATGTATGCCAGGTCTATACCCAGTTGATTTAGGTAGCCATCAAAAATGGGAGGGTGCAGCACTGTGTCAGATTTTTTGATGAATAGTTGATTTAGCTTCAGGATCTGTGCTTCTGTCAATATCTTGGCTCCTTGGTTGATCAAGTCCAGCAGGGACAAGGGGACCAACTTCTTCTGGGTCTTGAACTGGAGCATTTCCCTGATGGCCTCAGGGGTTATGTAAAATAATACTGCACCTTTAGGGTCAAGCACAGCCCTCTGCATGGGGTCATAGCAGACAGCACATAAGTGAATCAAGTCAGGGAACTGGTTGACCTGAGGGAGCTTGAAAATTGGGAGGGAGGACTCCCAGATGCCTAGAATGTCTGTACCATCTTTATGTTTGGCTTTGAGCTCATTTAACAAATGAATGTGGAACTTGCATTTAGATGGGCTGTCCTCTGAGATTTGGTAGTCTAGGTCTGCCAAATCCTACCACTCCAGCTCTCTATGGGGGGCATTCAGGGGAGCAACATTGAGGGCTACTGATTCCATTGGAGTGTCCATGTTTGCTTGGATGCTGTTTGACAAATAATAAAGGTGCTATCTGAGAAAGGAAGATTTTGAGGAATGCAGGGTTGCAGGGTAGGTCCACAGCAATTGGAATACTGTTTGGCTCTCTGAGAAGGCTATTTACCGTGTTTAGAAGACCTCTCTTTGATAATTAGAAGCAGGTTATGGACTCCGGTTCACGACTGCACGAACGGAAAAAGGGTTTTTACTAAGAATTCAGTCCGAAATGGCTCTGCCAGTGAAATTTGACCATTAATTCTCCAAGGGGGAGTTGGTTATGCGTGGTTTTATGGTAATTTCTTAAGCTTCTTCCGTGTTCAGGTGTTTTTAGAATTTACAGAGAAAAAACGAGGTTTGCAGGGAGGTTTCACGAACAAATACCTGTTTAATGGATTGCTTGGGTCGGAACAGCAGTTGGGTGCACGCTCTGAAGCTCTGTGGTTGGTCTGGAATCGATTGGCGAATTGTTCATTGTAAGGCGCATGCAGAGAGTGCAGAGGTGATTTTATAAAAAAGTGCAAAAAAAACACGTAATTTTGGCAAAATATGGCTTTTTTGGCTTATTGGCGCGCTTTTTAAATGACATCAGCAAGTGGGTCCGGGTCGGATGACGTCAGCAGGATGTCATCAGGTGACATGGCGGCCTAAGACTGGTCCACAGGGGAGGTGAGGTGGCGGCCAAGTGGACAAATAGAGGATAGGGTGTGCGGTCGTGGCGCTGACATAAGGGACAACAGGGATGGTGACGCAGGTGGACAGATGTCTTCATATCGGGCTCCCTCCTATACGGCAAGGAATCTGTCAGAGGGGGCTCCGATGGACTTTGGGAGCGACGAGTGGATCTGCGTGACATCATCGTCTGACAGATATCGGATGATATCTGTCAAACGTCGGGGCCCCTCCGAAATCCACGACGACCGTTGGATTTAAGGCGCGAGATCTGACGGCTATCGGGCAGGGGATATGCACGGAAGATATGGTCAACGGCGGTTATCTATCGGACATCGGGCCCCTCCGAAATCCCCGACGACCGTAGATCTGGAAAGGCTTGATCGGACGGATATCGGGCTAGCGAGCTGCACGGAGGATATGTCCAACGGGCGGCTTAAAATAATCATATTTATTGGTAATTGCGCCTGGCGGGACCCTTCGGGTTATTTAATAGATTTCAATGGCTTTTCAATATTTTCTTTTATAAAATTGAATATACCCGACGACTTTAGAAAAAGGCGGAAATAAAGGTTTATCGTGAAATTTTTCGCATAAAGCATATGAGGGACCAAACTTAGGATAGGCGGGTTTAATAAAATTTCATGAAAAAATGTGCATAATGGCCCCCAACCTTAGGATAGGGCGGGGAAAGTGGAT
Organism: Pinus taeda; assembly: GCA_000404065.3. Classification (NCBI taxonomy): domain Eukaryota; kingdom Viridiplantae; phylum Streptophyta; class Pinopsida; order Pinales; family Pinaceae; genus Pinus; species Pinus taeda. The sequence goes on from APFE030323649.1 coordinate 45,818, forward strand.
TTCATCATCTTTTAGCCTTTTAGTGGGTATAAGGGTGCAAAAAAAAAGGGTTTTTCAAGGGTTTTTTAGGCAAAAATGGAGATTCGGCTATGAAGGTAGGCTCTGATAGAGAAAAGGGGTTAGGCTTGGGTTCTTGAGCTTAACCAGGTGTTAATCCAATTCCCTAGTAGTGAAACTTATGGCTATAATGCCAAGGAGGGGATAGTTATACATTGTTTAGGGTTTATACACCATGGTGTTATAATAGTAGGGAAAGTGAAGCATAGGGAGCTAGATAATAGAGTTAGAGGTTAATATGGGGGGAGAAGGGTGAAGGGTAAATGAGGAGTAACACTACTAAGTTTCTTGGAAACAACTTAGTTTAAAGAGTAGATCAAAATGAAAATATTTTTGCACAAGAAATGTGGCTTCTAAAGGCCATAAGAACCAACATAAAACCTTGAGTCTCTCTTATGAACCAACTTGTGAAGGGATGTTAGTAATGAGTGGTAAAGGAAGGGAAAAAGGGCAGTTAGACATGCTTCACTGTGTTGTTTTGCTTGTACTTGGTTAGCAAAGTACACCTTGGAAGGAACACCATTTTTGCAACCCCATCTACCTACCCAAATATTTTGCCTAGCATTTTTTGTTTCTTCTTGGAGGGTGCACTTGGACTTGCAAACCCCTTATGTGCCTTTTCTTTTCCATTGGCTTTTTGCTTTCATTTCCTATCTAGTGCTACCCTTATTTCTTCCAAGGCCCCAGATTAAGCAGTTGGGAACCTTAGTTTCTCTGCCTAACTACTGATCTGCCAAGATTAAACAGTTTGGACAGATTTCTTGCTCTATTCTATAACAAAAATTGAAAACATGGCATGATCCAGATTAGACTGTTGGGTCATCCATCAAAACTTTAATAGGCATGAAGGCATGTACACACCTTGTCTTTCCTTGCAAATATGGGATGTTTGTAGCAGCAAAGCAGAGCATATTTGGCACTTGAATTTGCCAATCATGAAATATGAAACCTATTTGTATAGGTATCCAACAGGATCAAGGAATGAGAAGTATAGGGACAGTGACAAAATGATGTGTAACAACAATGTAATTTGTTGGTCGCATGTCACTGCTAACTAAAATTGCGCATTGTGTAGTTTCAGTCCTTAGCAGGCCAGGATTTAGCATTGCATAGTTCCAGTAGTCAGTCAGCCTCCCAATAGCCCAAAATGTGCCTTGCACAGTTTTGGTTGTCAGTCTCCCAACCTCCTAGTGGAAATTGTGCAACCTTCATGTTGAATCACTTAGGTATGTTGGAAGTCAGTCCTCAAGTTTGTTTTGGTTTTTGACTGATAGATTGATTACAATGATTGTTGCTATGTCTCCAAGCATCACAGGTGTTTGTCTATCTCTTAGTAGCACAAGTACAATGGATTCCAGGAGAGTAGAGTCAAAGGCACTGTTAAGAGTGCAACTAGGGATGCAGTTGGTCAAGTGTCTATGAACTTTCCTATCCACGAATACATCAAGTTGTTCATGGACAAGGGTATCAATATCAATGGCAGTAGTAGCAGAAGGCATCACACCTATAAGCGATGAATGCAAGAGGAAGGTTTTTGATAGCATAGAGGCCGAGAAAAGCTGTAAGTTCAAAGAAAATCCACTCATTAAGAAATCAACTTTGGAGATTGAGGCTATGAGGTGACGGCATGACATGAAGATCACACAAAGGCAGAGAATTGAACAGAGAAAGATTTGCATGTTCTGAAGTAGAAAATTAAGGAAGAACAGGAGCTACATAGACAAGAGAATGAGTTGCAGTAGTTATAGGTATAGCAGGGGGTGCAATATGCACAAACGGATAAAACTTCTCTTGTACAAGTTATGGATCCATCCCAACAGCTAGCACGAAGCAGACAAGGTGAACAGTGTTTTCGATCACATGGAATGGAATTTAGTAGCATGCATGTCATTGTGTGCATGCACGCGATCCCACCCATTTGGCACAATCATCGATGCAAAGACAAGAAGCAAGTCCAACTGGAGTTGAACATGTATTTTGACAAGTTGATTTGCACAGCCACTAGCACATGCTTGGAGATTAACACAGACATTATGCATCAAAAAGTTTCCAGTCCGATTGTACCCATGATGACCATGATGTTATTAGACTGTTTGAAATAATTCTGGGGGGGTGAATCAGTATTAGAAAATCAATAAATTTTTCATTTCCATAATCATATTTATATATTCTACTTCAGTGAAGGGAACTCAAGTGTACACGCAACTGTATTTAAGGCAACTATCGTATATCCAACAAAATTATGATTTAGTTAATTCATCATATGTTAATCTTTAATCAGTGCATCAATACTTCATTAACCATATAAATATTAACAAGGTGCAGTAAAAATAGAACAGACCATCACACATAAGAAACACATATGAACACCAAGATTTAAGGTGGAAACCCTATGCGGGACAAAAACCACATGCTGCTGTCTTCCTTAATATAAGAAAAACCTATTTACAATCTTGTATTGGTACAGAATCATACCAGTACGCAGGCACCCACTTGCAGAAGGCTACAACCTTCTCTCGTTCTTTAGCTTCTAATGGAAGGGAGCTACAACACCCTAGCTCTATACTAGCCAATATGTTTACTAGTATGTAGGTGCCGACCTATAGAAGGCTACAACCTTCTCTCTTCCTTAAGGGACCACGTTTCATAAATTTTCAGACTGAATACTCTTGGAACACAACACCATAATCTGAAGGCCATGTTTCATCAAATTTTCATATTGGACCCATAAACAACATTGAACCTCAAAATCAATCACAACTACAATACAACCATTAGATACATCTGTATCAACCAATCGCTGAAACTCAATCATAAATCTCTGAATCAACCACAACTGAATCAATCAATCACTGACAACCCATCATTACTGAAGCAAATCACAATCAACTAATCTGAACATTCAAAATATTGTCATCATAACACAATCACTAGAACACAGAGCAGAACCCAGAACTCTGCAACAACCACTAGAACCAACTGCAAATTCAAATATCATATTTCATAATGTATACACTACTCTGATGAGCCAAACCAGTGTGTATACATGGTTTTAACAAACCGAACCAAGTTATACGTCTGCAAATATTAATTCATAATTTTGCATCTATTCCATACTTCAGTAAGACCTAGATCATAACAATAACAAAACAACACATGTGTCAGTATTCAGATATAGAATATACATGATCAAAGCACATAATGATAATTTATTTCAAGCCTTAAGATCCCGATCCATCATTAGATCTTATCCTTCATCAACCACGAAGGTTCATCCTTGGTTTAGATCAAGCACAACACCATAAGCCAATAACTTGCATACTAGATCTCACACTTCATCAAATGTTCAATACTTGCACTCCTTGGCCTAATGATCTTCTCTCCTTATATAATTTTAGGCCTTTCTCAATACCATGGACCAAAACCACTTAGGACCAATACCATGGACTAAATACCTCGGAACAAAACTTATTTTTCCAAGATATACGCGTTTTTCCTTCTGTGAAAGTGTTTGTGTATGTATATGCTACTTGTGTTCAGTGAACCTGCGTGTATACACAACTTGGTCAAGGTGAACCTACATATACCTCTCTTTCTTCATTCTTTGTAGTTTGATCTATAATTCTTTGTTGTTAACTTGTTGTATTGTGATCTTTCATCTAAGTGAGTTGCCATCAAGGACAACACCTGTATCATAATGCCAACAATCTCCCCCTTTGGACTTGATGGCAACAACAACACCAAGTCACTCTCCCTCTTTGATATCAACTGCAAATGGTGGACCAAGATATCCTCCCCCTTTGATATAAATTATGTTGTCCATGCTCCCCCTGAGCACATGCTGAGTCTGCAATTTTTTTTTTCAAAAGAATAACATGATTCTATAACTCCACTATGTGATTATGACCTTCCTATCACCAATGACTCATACATACATTTATCTCCCAACAAAGTGGGGATATACCAAATTTGACTCATCCACCCAACCAAGTGGGGATATACTAATTGTTTATACATCACTGAAATAGAAATTATTACATCATCCTTCCCATGCATAGTGGGGTTACTAATTAGGTCTTTTCAAAACCTTTACATCAAATGATATACATGACATTTATAACAAGGACAACTGATCTAAATAGGACCATGATAGTTATCAACAATTATCATATGATCTGCACCATCAGCAACATTAGGATCAACAACCTGTATATTATCATCAAAAGAGTTACCTGAATCAAAACAATTATGTGGATCTGTACCAAGATATTCTAAGATAATTCCAACAGTGCATTATTAGAAGCATATGCTCCCCCTAACCCTGTGCCAACTTATGAGTACCAACACATACCATCATCAAACAGAGCAGATAAGTGACTGAACCATATCAGACTTCTTTTCCTGAGTCTGTCCCGTTGCTTTTACCTTAGAACACCATATACATGACTCTACAACTTCTAACTCATGTATATACACAACTTCTCTTCAGAATAGCTGCGTATGAAAATTTGAATACTAAAGTTTTACACTTTCAGCTTCCCCTAGGTATGTTATGTCTGCAAACTGAGCTATGCCACATCTTTCTAACAATAGTTTCGTCTTCTTCAATACCTTGGATTGTGATGATGTATGCTCTTTTTCGTTTGGTTTCCGAATTTTTTTCCCGGATTCCTTTACTTTATGTCCAAACTTGTTACATGCATAACATCTTACATGTTTCATATTCCTTTTATTGCAATCAATAGCTTTGGGACCAAACATATTGCAAGCAAAAGAATATCCCTTAAAGTACCTGGAACATGATGATCTTTTTGTGTGATGGTCTTGAACCATTCTACTTCTGCATCTGGCTACAACATGTCCAAAATTATGACATATAAAACATTCAACATCATTCATTGAAGGAAATAACCAACTATCACTTCCATAGTTAGGAGTGAAAGATTTTCTTTCCTTGGTTGTTGATGGGGTTGACATTTTTATCTCCTCGTTGAGCATCTCAGATTTTTCATTGGAGTTCCTTACCTCACCTTGTGAGCTAGATTCACCTTCATGAAAACCAAGACCAGTCTTTATAATGGGTGAACACTAAACTTTGAGGATTTCATCTAACATTTTTGATCCTTTAGCAAATCTAAGATTTAGAGTCTTTGTGTTTTCAAGTTCTTTTCTTAGACTTACTACTTCACATTCTAATACTTCATTGTGTTTGTCCTTATCAATGAGTTGATGTGTCATTGTGTTTATGACTGTCTCGTTTTCTGCCAAACTGATTTTAAGTTGACTGATTTCTTTAAGGAAATCTTCCTTTTCTAAGGCATTATTTTCATATGCCATGAGTAGTTTAATTTCTTGATCATCTTCATCACTATTGGACAAACCATCACTATCATCATGAGTATAATAATTTCTATTACCTTCTTCAGACATATTTCCTTTGACATGAGGGCATCTAGCAGCGTAATGACCAACTCCACCACAAGAAAAGAATTTGAAAGGTAGTTTACCTTTGAACCTTCCAGAACCCAGTTGAAGCTTCTTGATAAAATTTACCTCATCTTCTTCTTCTGAAATGTGTCGTGATTCATTGTGTTTTTTTTTTTTTGCTGATGCTTCAAATGCGGCTTCTCTCATATCTAATGGTCCTCCTTTTCTCATCTCAAAGGTAGTTAAGATTCCATGAAGTTGCGTCATAGTGATATTATGCAAATCATGTTTTTCTTCTATGGCAGACACTTTGGGTTCAAATTTAGCAGACAAGGATCTCAAAACTTTCTCAACTAAGGTAACTTCCTTAATTTCTTCACCCATATTCTTCATACAATTGACAATATCATCTATACGAAGGGAGTAACTAGCTATGCTTTCATCACTATGCATCTTAAGAGTTTCATACTGAATTTTGAGAGTTTGAAGCTTTGCACGTTTTACCTGAGAGTCTCCTTCGTAGCTCAGAACAATTTTGTCCCATATTTCTTTGGCTGATTTGAGTTGCATGACCTTGAAAAACTCTAATTTTGACAAACTTCCCAATAAAATAGTGACAACTTTGGCATTGGTTTCATATTCCTTTTTACCTGCTGTATATGTAGAAATTGCTGTTGGAAATGTATATCGTCCTTCCACAATTTCCCAGACATTTGTTCCAAGCGATTGTAGATAGGTTGTGGTTCTTATTTTCCAATAAACAAAATTTCTCCCATCGAGGATTGGTGGTCTGATGGATCCTATGCTTTCTTGATTATTCATGTTGATGGATCTCCCTTCAAGCAATCAATCTTCTTCTGAAGGACCTGCTCTGATTCCAATTGTTGGAAATAATACTTAGCAGGGGGGTGAATCAGTATTAACAAATCAATAACTTTTTCATTTCCATAATCATATTTATATACGCTACTTCAGTGAAGGGAACTCGCATGTACACGCAACTGTATTTAAGGCAACTAGCGTATATACAACAAACTTATGATTCAGTTAATTCATCATATGTTGATCTTTAATCAGTGCATCAGTACTTCATTAACCATATAAACAGTAACGAGTTGCAATAAAAATAGAACAAACCATCACACATAAGAAACACACATGAACACCAAGATTTAAGGTGGAAACCCAATGTGGGACAAAAACCACCTCTTGCTGTCTTCTTTAATATAAGAAAAACCTATTTACAATCTTGTACTAGTGTAGACTCATACCAGTACATAGGCACCCACCTGCAGAAGGCAACAACCTTCTCTCGTTCTCTAGCTTCTACTTGAAGGGAGCTACAACCCCCTAGCTCTTGTACTAGTTGATATGTTTATTAGTATGTAGGCACAGACCTACAGAATGCTACGACCTTCTCTCTTCCTCCAGGGACCATGTTTCATAAATTTTCAGACTGGACACTCTTGGAACATAACATCATAATCTAAAGGCCACGTTTCATCAAATTTTCATAATGGGCCCATCAACAACATTGAAGCTCAAAATCAATCAAAACTGCAATACAACCATTAGATACATCTATATCAACCAATTGTTAAAACTCAATCATCCATTTCTGAATCAACCACAACTAAATCAATCAATCACTGACAACCCATCATTACTGAAGCAAATCATAATCAACCAATCTAAACATTCAGAATACTGACATCATAACATAGTCACTAGAACACAGAGCAGAACCTAGAACTCTGCAATAGCCACTAGAACCAACTGCAAATTCAAATATCATATTTCATAATGTATATGCTACTCTGATGAGATGAACTAGCATGTATACGGGCTTTTAACAAAGTGAACCAATGTATATGTCTGCAAATATTAATTCATAAATTTGCAACTATTCCAGACTTCAGTCAGACCCAGATCATAACATTAACAGAGCAACACATGCGCCAGTATTCAGATCTACACTATGTATGATCAAATCACATAATGATAATTTATTTCAAGCCTTAAGATCCCGATCCAACATTATATCTTATCCTTCATCAACCGCTAAGGTTCATCCTTGGTTTAGATCAAGCACAACACCATAAGCCAATAACCTGCATACTAGATCTCACACTTCATCAGATGTTCAATACTTGCACTCCTTGGCCTAATGATATTCTCCTCCTTATATATTTTTAGGCCTTTCTCAATACCATGGACCAAAACCACTTAGGACCAATACCTTAGACCAAATACCTAGGGTCAATACCTTAGACCAAATACCTTGGACCAATACCATATCAAAATACCATGGACCAAATACCTCATACCTAAACTTAGTTTTCCAAGATATATGCGCTTTTCCTTCTATGAAAGTGCGTGTGTACGTATACGCTACTTGTGTTTAATGAACCTGTGTGTATACATAGCTTGGTCAAGGTGAACCTGCATATACCTCTCTTTCTTCATTATTTGTAGTCTGATCTGTAATTCTTTGTTGTTAACCTGTCGTACTATGATCTTTCATTTGAGTGAGTCCTCATCAAGGACAACACCTGTATCATAATGCCAGTCTGGTCATACCCATGATGACCATGTGCATGTTATCAGATGGGTGGGATGGAGAAGCCATATCAATGTTCCTGGATGCAATAGAGGCAAGAGTTCGCTTCAGCAAGATGTCACCATTTAGTGCACAGACACCATCACAGATGACCAAGCTTGGTATCAGTTTTCCACCATCGACCATCACAAGGATGTCAAATAGTTGGTCTCACCACAATGAACCAAGTGTTAGTGATGTCTTGCATGGCTTGCTCAAGTTTTTTTGTCTCACACGAGTACATGTGCATTGTAATGTAGCGTCTTGTCAAGTGTAAGTTCAAGTTTCTACAGTTAGATGTAACAATCATAGACTAGATGAAGATTCATGAGGGTAGATGAACTGTCACAAAGGAAAACTTCAAGGGCCACCCCACCCTTTGCTATAAATAGTCCCTCATAACTCATTATAGAGGCTTTTGGTCAGCCAAGATTCCGATAACACTATCTTAGAGAGATGTTGGAGAATATTGTAACACACCTTGGCTTTTTCACTGCGCAAAGCTAGTATATCTCTTTGGAGGAGTAGGCAGTTGTGGTTGTAACGTTTTGCTATCAGAACTAGTGGTTGGACATGGATGTATTGTCTAACTGGTGTTAGCTCTACTATGCAATGCTAATTTTCTAAGGTCAGAGGAAAACCTGATCTGTGTGATGGTGTCTTCAAAGGGCCCCCCTCATGGGTCATGTTAGTTTCGGTATCTTCATCCCTCCATTAGTGATCAAATTTTTCTTTTTGCATGCATTTTAGGTGTCCCATCTGATCAGTTGCATTCCATTAGGTCATGGATCAACTAATGGTAGTGGTTTATTGTCAATTTCTCTCATGTCATTTACCTGCTGGCCTATTTTCACATGTTTAGGTCATTTACAGTCATTTTTTGTCATTACATTTGCAAAAATCATTTTCAGGGTTTTAGGTCTCATTAGATCTAGGGTTTGTCACCATGGTCAGCAAAAAATTCAATAAACGGTCAGCAAGTACATGAGGAGGTCTAATAAGTTCATAAAATTACAAATTCACTAATGATATGCTTCATAAAGGGTTTTAACCTCAAAATTCTGTTTTGAGGTAAAAACAGGGTTTTCACCTCAAAACTCTGTTTTGAGGTAAAAACAGGGTTTTTACCTCAAAACTCTATTTTGAGGTAAAAACAGGTTTTTTTTCCATTTCATGTACAAATTTTATGTAATTTCAATGTTTCTATATGTAATAAGTTCCAGCTACTACCCTTGGTCACCTTGCCAACTCCAGCCACTGTAAGAAAACAAAAACATCAATGCATCAATTCATCAAGTGATCAAGAATTGTCAAACTACAAAATAAAATAACAGAGTTTTTAAAGCAAAGTGAATAAGACTTTTGAAAAGTGGGTTTGTGAATGAAAAAATTAAAACCAAGGCGATATAAATTTCTTCTTTATGTTTGAAAGTCTTCATTTTGTGCAAAAGAGTGAGCTAAAGTGAGAAAATTGGGTTTGTGGAAGAAAGAGGTGAAAGTCATCAAAAAAAAAAACTTGCACCCACGCTACACACCTGACGCAGGTTTTGAACTGGATTTTGGTCGTGCGCTACGCACCTAGGAGGTAGTGCTACGCACCTGCCTGTTGCACTCTAAATCGAATTTCATCGCCTTCCTCTACCTCCAAATGCACAAGTAACCCCTCAACAAGTAAGTAAAGCCTCACATCTAGTCTAGCAAGGGATTTTTTCATTTGTGGTGGTGTTTTGTGTGTCTAAAAAATAAACCCTAGCTGTCTCTAAAATTGTCTTTCCAAATTTGCATAGGGTTTTGTTTTCTTCTATTTTAATTCCTCTTTCACTATCTTCCTACACTCCATTCCCTTCTCTTGTAGTAACTATCCCTAAATCCCTTCATCTTTCCCTCTCCCAAAATCATTGGCACTCACTCCCTATTACCAAACCCTAATCCCTATACATTATTCTTAACACATTAACCCTATACATTCCCAAAACCCTAATTCCCATTTCATATTCCCTCATTACATTCCTTCCACCATCGAAACCCTCATATACAGTCATACTATTAGTCAATCCCTCATTTCCCAAAAAAAAAACAATAGTCACCCTACTCACCCTCATACTTTAAAAATCTCTTCATACTCATCATTTTTCACTCCAAATTTGCAAGTATGGAGACAGACTCATCATATGAGAGGGATGATGAAACTATTAGTGATTCTTCCCAAGAGTCTCATGCACCAAGAAAACCACATAAAGGAGGAAAACATATACGGGAGGAGCCCAACACTCTTACAGAGTTACTTGCTTGCCCTCTTGCAGTAACCTATTTTAAACATCAGCCTTGTTACCAGTTTTGTGAAATGGTGGAGAGGGTGAAATATCACCATGAGCTTGCTAGGTTATTTTTTCTTCATCTTCACAATGGACAGGTGAACCTAGCTAGTGTCTCTTTCACCTTGACACCTAAAACCATAGCAGTAGCAACAGACATCCCTAATGTGGGTGAATAGTGGAATAAGGGGCAGTATGTGGGTAGAGAGCATTATGAGCCTTACAACGAGGCTAGTTATCTGAGGAAAATTAGTAGGGTCTTTCCTTTCAAATACTTGCACGATATTTATGCTCCACTCATGAAACTCATCATCAAGTATTTTACCTATGAGGGGGAGGTTTTCCCGTATATATACATACCATGTCAGATTGTTGATGCATTTCACAAGAGTGAGGATGATGAACCTCCCATACTTTATATGCAAGAATATTGAGAAGATGGCTCATTATGTGTAAAGGAAACCTCTTCCTCAATAATTTAGTAGCATTTACCATTTCTCATTGATTAAAATTTTTGTTTTGCATCATCTAAGCTTGCTGAATATTTCATGGGATACTTTCATTGCACATGAGGTTTTCAAAAGCCCTCAGGTGACTCCATCGGTGCTTCAAGAGGAAGGAGGGCCTTCAAACCAGCCAGCTGTTCATGAGATTGAAACTATAGGTGTGGTAGTGTTTGTCACTTATGAGAAAGGCACAAGGAGGCTATTTGCAGTTACCAAACGAGTATTATCTCCACCAGGGGTGGAAGGGGTCTCATTTTCTTCACCAGATCACAGGCAAATGCTATCTTCACCTAGGGTGAAAGGGGCTTTGCCGTCTTCTTCAGTATAACAGGTACAGGAGAAAGGAAAGCAACAATTTCATGATGAGGGGCCTTTTGAAGGGCAAGACAGAGATTTTGTCTTGGTTGATGAGGATGACATTGATTTAGGCCCTAAAAGCTCAAAACTCAAGGATGTGATCATCAAGGAGAAAGAAGCTGAGATCCAGGCCTTGTCACTTGAACTTGAGAGGGCTGAATGGATCATTAAATTCCTTGAGCAAGAGAACAAGCGACTGGACGACAAACAAACTATCATGGAGCTGCAAGAAATTAGAGAAAATAGGCAAGAAGCAAAAAGAAGGAAAATCAAAATGACACCCCTTGAGCAAGAAATTGAGGCTGACTGGGAATCATGTTTAGAGAGGGAAAACATTCACTTAGATAAATTTCTTGAGAAAGCTCACAAGGAGAAGAAAATGTTGCGCCATATGGCCTATCACTACTTGGCCCAGAATAAAATTTGCAAAACAAGGGTGAAGAGGTTAAAGGCCAAACTAAAGAAATATTTGAGGAGCAAAAAGGAGCAAGATAAGCTCACGATTTTGGCTGAAGCATCATTGGCCCATCATCGCACATAAAAGGGACCACTCATGCCAAATTTCAAGAAATTTGGTGAAGTGTTTGTCATTTTTGAATTTTTTAAGGCAAAAAACAAGTTTTTTCAGCAGGTGCGTAGCGCCACCGGCGCTACGCTTTTTATGGGGGCCTCCATTTACAAAAAAAAATTACATTTTTGGAATCACCATGAAAATTTATGCATGCTCAGAAATGGCTGAGAATTTTTGACAAGTTCTAGACCTCCAAAAGGGCCAAAAGCACCCAAAAAGTGCCCTCTCTACCACTTTTTTGCCACACAGGAAGCAATCTTGGGAGATTGCATTTTTGGAGGGGAAAATGGACTCCAAATCAAAAACTTAGAGTTGTCCTAGAAAGTAGACTCACCAAGATTTTTCCAATGAGCTATTCGTCACCTGATTTGGACTTTGGGAAGCTGTCCAAACCTGGCCTAGAAAAATCGCTACGTGTAGAATTAGTGGCACTACGCATAGGAGAAAAATTTGCCAGTTTTGCCTGTTTGCTCAGAATTTCGCGTAGTTTTCTGCCACTTTGACTTTTTCTTCTCTCTTTGGTAAATTCTTGATGTAATATGATTTAAATTGATGTACTATGATGTAAAAATGATGAAAATTGACTTAAGGAGGTAGATACATCAATTTTAGGTGGTTTTGAATTGAATGAATCAGTTTCCATAGTTTTAGACGCAAGCTGTTCCACTGCCTATTTTTCAGTTCCTAGTTTAGATCTTGTTGAAATAGCTCCTTGACTCATGGATTCGACCCCTGATGGATAACATAGGTGTTTTGATGCCTATATCTTGTACTTTCTTAATCATTTGTCAAGGTTGGATTGTTGTGGATGCATTGAGTAATATTGTACATCACTTCTGTAGTTTGGCAAGGAAATAAACTAGGGTTTTGCAGCATTTTGTGGGATTCTTGTGGTAATATGAATTAAAATTATTTTCTTCTCTGTAATTCAGTTGATATTATGTTTATGTGTGCCATCATCTCTCTTATTCTGCATAACTAAATGAATCAAGCGTAAAAGGTAGAACCCATTGGTGTTTCAGTTCTTTGACTTAGGGTTTATTTAGTTTTACATGTTTTCTACGTATGAAGAGGACTCTTGACATTTGCATGCCCTCTCTAGCTCCTCACCAGTATTTAGACTCACCATTACATTCATTTCAAAGTGCTAAAACACTTGCCTACCTCGCCCCACAGAAACCTCTTCAAATCTGAGTTGATTTCCTAGACCCAATGCTACCTTCCTCATCTGATCCAATAACCAACCATTAAAATCAAACAAAATCCTCTCAGAAAACATACCTAGCCTAAAATTAGCTTTATACCAGTCATCTCAAGCCTTCCTTGATATATTTTCATTGAGATTGACAAGGAGAGAGCCCTCTTCCAACCTGGTAGGGCTAGCTACTAGGTTAAACATGGTTTGATGTTACCCCAGACCTGCCTTTCTCAGCTTGAGGTAGATTTAGGCCTTAACATAGCGAAAACCATACTGGGGATGAAAATTTTGTTTGTTTTTTATTGTTGTTTTCTTTATAAACTACAGACGGAGCCTGAAGTTATCCAGGTAGCCTTCGAACTGCTCTTGCTCTACAGGTGCATAAGTAGATGAATGCTGCTTCAGTCAATCTCATATTTAGTTTATGTACTAAACATCTGACTTGAAAATTTCCCTAGTACATTAAATAATTATAGACTTTTGGATGATGAGTTTAGAATTCAGTAGGCTAACACGATTGCAATTTCAATTTGATTTTTGGGAATACTTCAACACACTGGCTTCTAGATGATACACCAGGGCCAATCCTAATCCTAATCCTCCTCCCTTGTATGTAAACCCAAATCTCATTCCAACAATTATCCGCCAAGAATGTTCTATGATTCTTGTGTTTAGATCTCATTCATGCCCGGTTGTTTTTGAATATCTTGAAGGTCTCCCATTTGATGAACATTTTGATCTATCGTTGTTTGAAACTAAGTCTGAAAGTGTAGTTGGTGCTACTGTTCTAAATCCAGAGTTTGTCCAATATCTTGAAACTAAAAGAGCAAATAGATCAATTGATGCTTATACTCTAAATCTTCAAACTTCAATTGTGGCTACCAATATCCCCAAATTTTTAGAATTTGCATCTGCTACTCTTGGGTCATCCACTGTTGTGTCTAGTTCAGAAATTCCTACTGAGCCTCCTTTTATTTCCACCATTCTCATGCAACCTACCATATCTGATCAGAGATCTGCAGTCCCTTCTCCTCCATCAACCCCTTCAACACCTCAAACATCAAATATTTTTTCATCCCCTTCGACACCTCATACACCCATCACATCAACTGCTATCATTGTTTCCACTCCTCCTGCATCACCAAGGCCAGTTTTAAATCCACCTCGAGCAATGGTTGCCAGATATGCACCTCTCATTTTGCCACAGAACTTGGATGCTATGCCTGTTGATTACCAAAGTAAAATCCCATTGTTTGATGCTTCCCAAGCTATCACAACATAACAACATGTTGATAGGATGAGTGATTTATTTGATATCCACGAGATAGATGAAGAGAATGTGACTATGAGATTATTTGTGCAAACTTTTGGAGGCGAAGTGCAAGAGTGGTTTAGAGCATTGCCTGTTGGAACTATCAATACATTAGCGGTTCTCCAAAGACAATTTTTGGATAATTGGGAGGTAAAGAAAAATCCACTCCAAATCCTTTCCGAGTATGAAAACATAAAGAGGAATGTTGGTGAGAGTGTCCAAGATACTTTGTGTTAGATTCAATACTGTTTATAATGCTATTCCAGCTGATATCAAGCCACCAATGGGGCTAGATTTGATAAAATTTCTCAATGGCTTTGATCCTGATATGGCATATAAATTGAGAGAAAGAGACCCGACTGTATTGGAGGACATGCAGAAAATCGCAGTGAGTGTGGAGGAAAATCTACTAGCTAAGAGAGCCAGGACAAAGACCGAGAAGAAGGTGACCATAAAGGAAGAAGCTTCTTCCTCAGATCATTTTCTTCATAAGGTTGAGAAGATGTTTGATAGATTAACCATTGTAGAGAAGCCCGAGACACAGGTCAGAAGTCCAAATTTTTGTGGTGAGCAGCAACCATAGTTCAGAATTAAGCAACGGGAGCAAAGAGCACAAGATCCATCAGCTCAACGTCAGGTCAAAACACCATTACAATAGAACTATGTCCATGGCACTGAATCAGAAGATGATGAGACTCTAATAGGAGAAGAGAAACACTTTTTTACACTAGATGGTTTGCCAATTTATATCACCAAAGATGAAGAGTATTCAGAAAGCCTAACTGTACAAAAAGATGAAGATTTTATATTGGCAAATGAAACAGTCCTAGAAGAAGACTCAGATGAATATCAGAGGGAATACATGAATGCATTGACAACGAAGCAAAGACAATACTCACTCAGGAGTAGGGATGTACCAAACAATCCAATTCAGAAGTGGAAGTAAGCAACACCACCAAAGAATGATTCTCCAAATGTTCAGAAAAAGGGAAAGGAGCCAGTAGATCCTACTTCCAGCAAAGTGCAATTAGCAAATGAAAAGTCAAATCAACCAAGTGCAGCAAAGGAGAAGACTGAAAAGAATGATGTTCCAGTCAAAGAGGTAGAGAAAACTACAACCTTTAGCTTAGAGAATGAGATTATTAAGTTAATTAATGAAGAATTAATGAAGAATAGCAGCTATAAAGGTCAAGTGTCCAATATTTTGAATATAGATCCCCTGTCTGATATGGTTAATTTGGAAGATGACTAACCCAAGATTATCTTTGGTCTGGCATTAGAAGACCAATCTGAGGATAGTGGTGTAGCCCCTTTTTACATCAGCCTTAGATTGCATTATTATGTTTTACACAATGCCATGTTTGATTCAGGAGCGTCTCACAACTTGTTGCCAAAGGCAATTATGGAAAAATTGGGTTTGGACATCACTCGCAAGTATCATGATCTTTATTCCTTTGATTCTGGTAGGGTCAGATGTATTGGTCTCATTAAAGATTTGGTTGTGACTTTAGATTAGATTCCAGCAAAGAATGTTCTTATGGATGTATTTGTGGCCGATATTCCCCCTAGATTTGGCATGCTTTTATCTAGGTCGTGGAGTGCAAAACTCAAAGGGACATTGCAGTTAGATTTCTCCTATGCCACTATTCCTATGTTTGGTTAGATGAGGAAATTATACAGGGAGAAAAATATGAAGTATATGATCACGAGAAAGAAGAAAACTTTGAATCATCCAATTAATTATGTACATACAGATTTAGAATCTTTTGTTCTTTATTATAATAGTGGTTTCAATGATGTAAATAGTCAATTAGTTGAAGTTGAAGATATACCAGAGATAACAGAAAATTTCAGAGCTGTACTTGATCAAGAGAGACAAAGGCTTGAAAGTACCACTGAATAGTCAACATTCGACCAACAGTAGAAAATTGATGGACAACAGCCAAAAGTAAAAGAGCAGGCAGAATTCTAGCACTTGGAGGAAGAAGCCAGTTTCTGGAGTATGGACTTTGATGGAGCAGTAGGTAAGGAAGGTGCTGGAATTGGTATTTGGATATGCAACCCTATTTTCCTACCAAATAAAGTCCCGAGTAATGTAAGAGTTTGTTCATATAAGTTTGGCTTTTGATTGTTCCAATAATGAAGCCGAATATGAGGCACTAATTGCAGGCTTGAAAATCCTTAAGAAGTTGAATGCAAAGAGAATTTCAGTTTATGGCGACTCCAAATCAGTAATCAAATAGGTCAAGGGTGAATATCAAGCCAAACATCCTTGAATGAGGGCTTACCATATTGCTGTTTTATATATTTTGAGGTTGTTTCCAGATTATACTTTGACATGTGTACCTCATGTACAAAATGTTATTGCAGATTCCATTGAAACAGCTGCAAGTAACTTAAAGATTCCAATGAATTCAAACAATAAGTTTGAAACTCATGTGAAACATCGCCCAACTGTCCCTAATAATCTAAGATATTGGTAGGTGTTTTAGGATGACAAAGAGATTGAAGAATTTCTGCAAAATGAAGGCAAATATAAAGACACTTCTATAGATGGCGAGTAAGATGATGGTGAACCTGAAATAGAGGTAAATTAGATGGAAGTGTTGCAATTGAAGGACAATGTCATCCCTAAAGGCCTTATACCTTTAGAGGAATTATTTGACCAAGATGATGTAGCTCGAAAGCCAAGTTTAGTGCCGACTGAAAAGGGAGTTGAAGATGTGAATATCAGAACAGTAGAAAATCCAAAGATGGTAGAGTTGTCAAAGGCATTACCTCCCTAGGTAAAGGCGAAATACATTAGTTTGTTGTCTTCATTTACTAATGTATTTGCATGGGACTATACAGATTTGAAGGAGTATAATAAAAGTATAATTCAACACATCATTCCAATCAAGCCAAACCAGAAGCCATTTCGCCAGAAGTTGATAAGGATTAATCCGAAGTTGCTGCCATCAATAGAGAAAGAGGTGAATCGATTGTACAAGGCTGGTATAATCATTCCAATAAGATTTTCAGATTGGATTTCAAATTTGGTGCTCATGCGGAAGAAGAAATGTGAGATTATATTATGCATTGATTTCAAAAATTTGAATAAGGCGTCACTAAAAGATAATTATCTGTTGCCAAAAATCGACCACATACTCCAAAGAGTAGTTGGGGCATCTCGTATGTCACTGCTCGATGGGTATTCTGGCTGCAATCAAATTTTAGTCCATGAGGATGACAGGGAAAAAACATCATTCACCACTCCGTGGGGGACATTCCATTATGCCAAGATTCCATTTGGTTTAAAGAATGCTGGTGCAACATTTTAGCGCGCTATAGATATTTCCTTTGCAAATGAGAAAGATGTATTTTTAGTAGTGTATATTGATGATTAGACTATCTTTTCCAATTTGGATGAGGAGCTTATTTACCATCTGAAAATTGTTTTTCAGCGTTGTAGAAAATATGGCATATCACTTAATCCCAAAAAGAGCTTGTTTGCCACGGATGAGGGGAAGCTTCTCGGTCACATAATATCCAATGAGGACATCCACATCAATCTTGCTCAAGTGGAAGCCATTCATAAAATTGATTTTCCTCGTAGTAAAAAGGAGATTCAAGCATTTGATGATAAGATGAACTTCTTACGTCATTTTGTGCCAAATCTAGCTGAACATTTGAGGGAAATTACAAATATGTTGAAGAAAGATAGCATGGTAAAGTGGACCGAAGAGGCCATCAAGTCTTTCAACTTGGTAAAGTTGGCTCTTTCTTCAGCTCCGATTTTAATTAGCCTAAATTATTCCCAAGATTTCATATTATTTTCATTCGCTTCTGAGCATACTATGGTAGTAGTCCTAATGCAGAAAAGAGACCAGCTTGAGAAGCCAATTGCCTTTTTCAGTAGGACAATAAGAGTTGCTGCCTTAAAATATAAAATTATTGAGAAGCAAGCTCTTGCCTTGGTAAAAGATTTGAAATATTTCCAGGTATATATTCTGCACTCTCATATTCTCGCTTATGTCCCTAATGTAGCCATCAAAGATGTTTTGGTACAAACAGATTTGGAAGGGAGGTGAGGCAAATGCATCATAGTTTTGTTAGAATATGACTTGGAGATAAAACCAACAAAGCTCATCAAGGGAGAGGGTCTAGCATAACTGATGGCAGAGTCTAATTTGCATGCCTTGGACATAAACCTGATTGCTGCTATGTCTGAAGAAGATGAAGATAGTTCACTCGTTCAGGCATCTGAAATCTTTCTCCATTCTCCTTGGTATTCAAATATTGTATATGTGCTCCAACACCTTTCACCACCACTGGTGATGGCTAAAAATAAAAGTATAACTTTGAAACTAAAGGCTGCCAAATTTTGTATTATTAATAATGCATTGTATTAGAAAGATCTCGGAGGTATGTTGCTGAATTATTTGGTTGAAGAGGAACCAAAATAGGTCATGGATGATTTTCACAAGGGAGACTGTGGGGGTCACCTATTTTGGAAGACAACGGCTAATAAAATTTTGAAAGCAAGGTACTATTGGACTACCCTCTTTGCTGATGTTTATAAAACTGTTACATGCTGTTACGAATGCTAGATTTTTCAAGGAAGGAGAAAATTACAGCCTCTACCTCTCAAGCCAATTGAAGTAAGTGCTTCGTTTCAGTCGTGGGGCCTAGATTTTATTGGAGAGATTCATCCTACATCTTCAGCTCAACACAAGTGGATCTTAACAGCGACGAATTATTTTACAAAATGGATTGAGACAATCCCCACTTGGCAGGCCACAACTATAGTAATAATTCAGTTTCTTGAAAATAATATTTTGTCACATTTTGGTTGTCCTAACAGGCTGATTACAGATAATGCAGCAGCTTTCAAGTCCAAAAAAATCATTTATTTCTGTAGAAAATATCAAATTACCTTGGGGCATTCTACTGCATAATATCCGCAAGGTAATGGATTGGCTGAATCTTTGAACAAATCATTGGTCAACATCATCAAAAAGCTGCTAGAAACAAGTAAAAAGAGCTGGCATAAGAAGTTGGTTAATGCACTATGGGTAGATAGAGTAAGTCAGAATAAATCACTCAGCATGTCTCCATTCGAAATAGTATATGGTATTGACATGATGTTCCCGACATCTCTCACAGTCTCGGTTGTAAAACTTCTGCAGGAAGCTGGCAACGAGGAGGATCATTTTCAGCGAAGAATAAGCCAAATGATCCATTTATAGTAGACGAGAGAGGAGGTTTTTCATAATACCTTCAGGCTGCAAGAGATAATCAAGAAAATCTATGATTGGAAGGAAAAGGTAAATAAGTTTCAGATTGAAGACATAGTGCTAAAGTAGGATGCTACAAGCGAGGACAAAGGCAAGCACGGAAAGTTTGAGAATTTGTGGAAGAGACCATATAGAATTGCGACATATCGAGGTCAAAATGCTTTTCTCCGCAAAGAAATTAATGGGGAAGATTTTCTAGAAGGGCCGGTCAATGGTCGGTTGCTGAAACGGTATTATCTTTGAGAAGTTTTCTGCGGTCATAATTTGTCACTATACATACCATTTTATTTCTTTCATTGCAAAGTGTGTATTGTCGTCATTCATTCAGTTTTGGGCTCGAAGTGAAGGCTATAAAACTGAAGGTCTGATTTCAGTTTTTGGTTATTTAGTGTGGGTTATTTGAGTCAGTTTTCAGTCCATTTTCAGTCTTGCAATTGAGTCAGTTTTGAGTCAAGCTATTGGTTTTAGTTTGCTGAAGTTATTGAATCCATTTTTCCCAACAGAAGAGGCATTGGTCCGCTTTCCAGAGATTTGTAGTTCTTGGCACCTCCCAGGAGCTAGCATCCCCATTGGAGCCAATGTTAGTGTTGGTATCTTCATCCCTCCATCAGTGATCAAATTTCTCTTTTTGCGTGCATTTTAAGTGTCCCATCCGATCAACTGCATTCCATTAGGTCATGGATCAACTAATGGTAGTGGTTTATTGTCAATTTCCCTGATGTCATTTACCTTGGGATTCTATTCATTTTACCTAATTTTGGTCATTTCTAGAAATAAAATAATATTAATATTATAAATAGAATGAGAATATTTAATTTATTAATATAATTTAAATATATTAATAAATTAATTAATATAATTAATTAATTAATTTATTAAAATATATTAATTAACATAAAGTAATTTAATTAAATAAATCACTTGGGATTCTATTCATTTTACCTAATTTTGGTCATTTCTAGAAATAAAATAATATTAATATTATAAAAATAATGAGAATATTTAATTTATTAATATAATTTTTACCTTGGTCCAAGAGTCAAAAATAGCCGTTTTGTAGCCGTTGGAGTCTCTGCTCTGTCTATTTAACATGCGATGCCAGATCTGCTTCTTCAACTTGTCCTAACGATGAACCACACTAGTTGGTTCGAAACGTGTCGACAAAGGTCTCTTTCATGTGATTTACGCCGAAGCTCTTCTTAGCAACTATGATGGATCACAGAAGCCTCAATTCCACAAATATTTTAACATGTTAAGGTCATTTATAGTCATTTTTTGTCATTACATTTGCAAAACTCATTTTGAGGGTTTTAGGTCTCATTAGGTCTAGGGTTTGTCACCATGGTCAGCAAAAAACTCAATAAACGGTCAGCAGGCACATGAGGAGGTCTAATAAGTTCATAAAATTACAAATTCATTGATGATATGCTTCATAAAGGGTTTTTACCTGAAAACTCTGTTTTGAGGTAAAAACAAGTTTTTTTCCATCTCATGTACAAATTTTATGTACATTCAATGTTTCTATATGTAATAAGTTCTAGCTACTGCCCTTGGTCACTTTGCCAACTCTAGCCACTGCAAGAAAACAAAAACATCAATGCATCAATTCATCAAGTGATCAAGAAGAGTCAAACTACAAAATAAAAAAACAAAGTTTTTAAAGCAAAGTGAATAAGACTTTTGAAAAGTGGGTTTGTAAATGAAAAATTAAAACGAATGGAATATAAAGTTCTTCTTTATGTTTGAAAGCCTTCATTTTGTGCAAAAGAGTGAGCTAAAGGGAGAAAATCAGGTTTGCGGAAGAAAGAGGTGAAAGTCATCAAAAGACAAACTTTCACTGGCACTACGCACTTGGGCATTGGCATTATGCACCTGCTTGGCACTACGCACCTGGTGCAGGTTTTGAACTAGATTTTGGTCATGCACTATGAATATAAAGTGTGCTACGCACCTGCCTGTTGAGCTCTACATTGAATTTCATCGCCTTCCTTTGCCTCCAAATTCAAAAGTAACCTCTCAACAAGTAAGTAAAGCCTCACATTTGGTCTAGCAAGGGATTTTTTCATCTATGGTGGTGTTTTGTGTGTCTAAAAAATAAACCCTAGCTCTCTCTAAAATTGTCTCGCCAAATTTGCATAGGGTTTTGTTTTCTGTTGTTTTAATTCCTCTTTCATTATCTTCCTACACTCCCTTCCCTTCTCTTGCACTAAATATCCCTAAATCCCTTCATATTTCCCTCTCCCAAAATCATTGGCACTCACTCCCTGTTACCAAACCCTAATCCCTATACATTATTCCTAAACATTAACCCTATACATTCCCAAAACCCTAATTCCCATTTCATATTCCCTAATTACATTCCTTCCACCATCAAAACCCTCATTTACAATCATACTATCAGTCAATCCCTCATTTCCCAAAACAAAAACAACAGTCACCCTACTCCCCTTCATACTGTGGATAATCCAGAAAATACTACACTAGTCACCCTACTCACCCTCATACTTTAAAAATCTCTTCATACTCATCATTTTTCACTCCAAATTTGCAAGTATGGAGACAGACTCAACATATGAGAGGGATGATGAAACTGTCAGTGATTCTTTCCAAGAGGCTCATGCACCAAGAAAACCACATAAAGGAGTAAAACATATCTGGAAAGAGCCCAACACTCTTACAGAGTTACTTGCTTGCCCTCTTATAGTAACCTATTTTAAACATCAATCTTGTTACCAGTTTTGTGAAATGGTGGAGAGGGGGAAATATCACCATGAGCTTGCTAGGTTATTTGTTCTTCATCTTCACAATGGACAGGTGAACCTAGCTGGTGTCTCTTTCACCTTGACACCTAAAACCATAGTAGTAGCAATAGGCATCCCTAATGTGGGTGAACAGTGGAATAAGGGGCAACATATGGGCAGAGAGCATTATGAGCCTTACATCAAGGCTAGTTATCAGAGGCAAATCAGTAGGGTCTTTTCTTTCAAATACTTGCACAATACTTATGCTCCTCTCATGAAACTCATCATCAAGTATTTTACCTGTGAGGGGAGGTTTTCCCGTCTATATGCATACCATGTCAGATTGCTGATGCATTTCACAAGAGTGAGGATGATGAACCTCCCATACTTTATATTTAGGAATATTGAGAATATGGCTCATTATGTGCAAAGGAAACCTCTTCCTCAGCAGTTCAATAGCATTTACCATTTCTCATTGATTAAAAATGTTGTTTTGCATCAGCTAAGCTTGCTAAATATTTCATGGGATACTTTCATTGCACATGAGGTTTTCAGAAGCCCTCAGGTGACTCCATCGATGCTTCAAGAGGAAGGAGGGTCTTCAAACTAGCCAGATGTTTATGATACTGAAACTATAGGTGTGGCAGTGTTTGTCACTTATGCGAAAGGCACAAGGAGGCTATTTGCAGCTGCCAAACGAGTATTATCTCCACCAGGGGTGGAAGGGGTCTTATTTTCTTCACTAGATCACAGGAAAATGCTATCTTCACTTGGGGTGAAAGGGGCTTTGCCTTCTTCTTCAACAGAACAAGTACAGGAAAAAATAAAGCAACAATTTCATGTAAGGGGCCTTCTGAAGGGCAAGACATAGATTTTATCTTGGTTGATGAGGATGACATTGATTTAGGCCCTCAAAGCTCAAAACTCAAGGATGTGATCATCAAGGAGAAAGAAGCTGAGATCCAAGCCTTGTCACTTAACCTTGAGAGGGATAAATGGATCATTAACTTCCTTGAGCAAGAGAACATGCAACTAGAGGAAAAACAAACTATCATGGAGCTACAAACAATTAGAGAAAACAGGCAAGCAACAAAAAGAAGGAAAATCAAAATGACACCCCTTGAACAAGAAATTGAGGCTGACCGGGAATCATGGTTAGAGAGGGAAAACATTCTATTAGAGAAATTTCTTGAGAAAGCTAATAAGGAGAAGAAAATGTTGTGCCATATGGCCTATCACTACTTGACCCAGAATAAAATTTGCAAAACAAGGGTGAAGAGGTTAAAGGCCAAACTAAAGAAAGATTTGAGGAGAAAAAAGGAGCAAGATAAGCTCAAGATTTTGGTTGAAGCATCATTGGCCTAGCATAGCACATAAAAAGGATCCCTCATGCCAAATTTCAAGAAATTTGGTGAAGTTTTTGTCATCTTTGAACTTTTTAAGGCAAAAAACAGGTTTTTTCAGTATGTACGCTACACTTTTTATGGGGGCCTCCATTTGCAAAAAAATTTACATTTTTGGAATCACCATGAAATTTATGCATGCTCAGAAATGGCTAAGAATTTTTGACAAGTTCTAGACTTCTAAAAGGACCAAAAACACCCAAAAAGTGTCCTCTCTACCATTTTTTTGCCACACAGGAAGAAGTCTTGGGAGATTGCATTGTTGGAGGGGGAAATGGACTCCACATCAAAAAATTCAAGTTGTCCCAGAAAGTAGATTCAATAAGATTTCCAATGAGCTATTATGCACCTGATTTGGACTTCAAGAAGCCTTCCAAATCTGGCCTAGAAAATGTGTTATGCATAGAATCAGTGGCACTACGCATAGGAGAAAATTTTTCCAGTTTAGCCTATTTGTTCAGAATTTCACCTAGTTTTCTGCCAGTTTGACTTTTTCTTCTCTCTTTGGTAAATTATTGATGTAATATGATGTATCTTGATGTACTATGATGTAAAAATAATGAAAAATGACTTAAGGAGGTAGATACATTAGTTTTAGGTGGTTTTGAACTGAATGAATCAGTTTCCATAGTTTTAGAGGCAAGTTGTTCCAACGCCTATTTTTCAGTTCCTAGTTTAGATCTTGTTGAAATAACTCCTTGACTCATATATTTGATCTCTGATGGCTAGCATAGGTGGTTTTATGCCTATATCTTTTACTTTCTTAGTCATTTGTCAAGGTTGGACTCTTGTGGATGCATTGAGCACTATTGTACATCACTTCTGCAGTTTGGCAAGGAAATAAACCAGGGTTTTGCAGCATTTTGTGGGATTCTTGTGGTAATGTGAATTAGCATTGTTTTCTTCTCTGTAATTTAGTTTATCTTATGTTTATGTGTGCCATCATCTCTCTTACTATGCATAACTAGATGAATCAAGTGTAAAAGGTAGAATTCATTGGTGTTTCAGTGCTCTGCCTTAGGGTTTATTTAGTTTTACATGCTTTCTACTGTTTGAAAAGAACTCTTGACATTTGCATGCCCTCTCCAGATCCTCACTAGTCTTTAAACTCACCGTTACATTCATTTCAAAGTGCTAAAACACTTGCCTACTTTACCCCACAGAAACCTCTACAAATCTGAGTTGATTTCCCAGACCCAAAGCTGCCTTCCTCATCTGATCCAGCAACCAACCATTAAAATCAAACAAAATCCTCTTAGCAAACATACTAGCCTAAAATTAGCTTTCATATGAGTCATCTCAAGCCTTCCTTGATATATTTTCATTGAGATTGATAAGGAGAGAGCCCTCTCCCGCCCTAGTAGGGCTAGCTACTAGGTTAAGCATGGTTTGATGTTACCCTAAACCTGCCTTTCTCAGCCTAAGGTAGATTTAGGCCCTAACAGGTCATTTTCCCTTTTCTTCCTAGCCCACTTACTCTCTGCCACCTCTATTCCTTTATTTTCTTCTAAACTCGATAGATTAATCCCCTTTGGCTTTAGTCCCAAGCATAAAGCCCAAAGTCACCATAAAACCTCACCCATATAACCTTGCCCGCTCATAAACCATTCGATGAATCCTTGCTGTTGATCAGTCCTCGTTGATCTAACAGCTCCCGTCGCACTTGATAAAGGTGACATGCTCCATAAATCCCCACTTCCAGATCATCTCCATCGAGATTTGATGGCATTCTCTTTAATCGCGCCGGCAATATGATTGAACGTTAGTGCATGATGAGAGTAGTTTTTCTCTCTCATCTGCCGCTACGTGTCGATCACTGAATGGAATTGCATGACCCCATCCTTTTACCGCTTAATGCCCAAAAGTAGTGTGATGAATACCTTTATCACCCGGCAAAACTGGTCCTACTCGATAAATGACCGTGCAGCTCCTTAGCCCGATTACCGTCCGATTTGTCCGCTGAAGATCTAACGGCCCAAATTCACCCCGCTATCACCTCGGCCGATAGCCTCTGTCAAGTCATATCTGCTGTCCGTTTCCTCGATCCAACAGTCATCCTTCCTTTCCATCCTGACTATCCGTTTTCCCCTACATTCCACGTTCTTGACCAATCTGTTGCCCGAAGATGGAGATAACAAGTTTTCCAGTACCAGTCAAAATCAGTCCCCAACAACCATATTTAACAGAAAGAATGGCCGAGAGGAGAAAAGGACAAGCACAAATCTGTAACTAAATTCATCAGTTATGGACTCCACAGGTACGAGAACTCCAATAGACAAAAAGGGATAGCACATCACTTGAGCAGATCAGATTCACTCACTGAAGCAAGAAAACACATTCAGAGACTCCATCAGGTAGTTAAATGCAGTTGGTGGTCAATTATGACCCCTCCATACCTAAATGGCTAGGTTCCCTTGTAATGTAAGTCTATATATACCCAGAAGCAAGATGTAATCAAGGTCGGCATTTGATGTAAGGTTCAACTTTTGGAGACTGTAGATATTTTGTCACTTGCAGCATCTTGTCTTCATTTTCAGTTAATACAAGCTTCTTTTGCTGTTAACTGCTCACTTTCCATTTCCCTCAGTTCCAAGCTTGTACCTGATATGCTGTGTTCTTGAGCTCTTGATGTTTAGAAATAGATAACTGTCATCTTATCTCTATGTTAAAATCTTGTATGCGTCATTGAATAAGTTGTCCAGGTTTCTTTCTACCAAATGCAAGAGAGCTGTCATCCTATCTGTGCATTAATAGAATAGATTTATAGGTTTCTTTACTAGTTACAGCCGGCCATCACATGGTCTTGTGCATCTGCCAGTGTGGTTAGTATTCTCCATATTCACCCAACCACTAAAACGATGAGCATTGGTGGTCTAAAACCTTGTAGTCTGAGGGTGTTCACACATGTCTGAAGTGAAACGAAGTAGAAGTGGTTATCTGGCTTGAAAAAACCATCTTTCCTTCAATTAAACCTACAACAATAGTTGAATTTATATGTTACCAGGCATCTCTGAGCTACAACCTAGGAGAGTTTCTTGGAATCCTAACATAATTGGCGCTATTGCTGGGGAGAGGAGATTGAAGTTCAGTTTCCCCGGGAAAATGACACAGATCCAACTTTGATGATAGGCAACGTCCGGACACATGATTGGTTGTAATCATTTATCTGGCGACTCTACTGGAGGCCTGTTATTGGGAAAACTAGTGTCCATTTAGAGTTGCTAGTCCCACTAAGACGGGTAGCTATCTTAGAAACAAACAAACTAAAGTTACTTGTGTTTTCCTTTATGAGAGATAGAAGAGAGAGAAGCAGAGAGTACCAACCTTAGTATTTCGCTTGGCTCCTTGATTGTTTCCTCTCCCCTTTGATAGAGCTTTGCCACTTTTCCTTACTTGTCCCACTTCAAAGAACACCTGTAGAGTCAAAGAAACATAATACCATCAAAGCATAGAGATTTATAACCATAAAAAATATAGGATCAGATATAT
Source organism: Pinus taeda (assembly GCA_000404065.3). Taxonomy (NCBI): domain Eukaryota; kingdom Viridiplantae; phylum Streptophyta; class Pinopsida; order Pinales; family Pinaceae; genus Pinus; species Pinus taeda. The sequence goes on from APFE030323649.1 coordinate 73,069, forward strand.
ATTAACCATAAAAATGCATATATCAATACAATCTGAGATATACAAGAATATGGAGGAAAACTCAAATAGCTTTATTGATATAAGTAGTAGAAAAGAGGATTACAACCCATTGATCTGACCCAGCACCATCCTCCCAGCATGGAAACCCTCTTCACCTCATGAAAAGCTAGATCACCCAAAACTATGATGTTCCATAGAGAAACCAACAATACTTCCTTACAAGAAACAAAATTCCAGCCTCTAGATCTCTAGGATGAGGGATCCATATATAGATATTTGTAGGTGGGTGAGTCAGCTTCTGGGTTTTTGATTAGTGTCATTTCTATGATAGTTCTTGGTTCACTTGGAGATTTCATGATCTCTTACTCATATTTGGGTGAATTCAGAGAGGCAAGTGTCAAATGGGTAGTTTCTAGAAGATTCTATGGGTTTCCACCTAGCCAACTGCCTCTGCCATTTGTCTTCTCTCATTCATCGCACCCTACACAAGGGATTTTCAGTATGCATCATACTTTCTGCATGTAGTAGGTGAGATGCATCGCACCCTTAGCACTGAGCAGTCTGTATGGTCCAGTTTTGACCAGTTCTGAGTAGTTTTTCAGGAGAACTTTTGGGAGATGATGTAATCAGCTGACACTGTTCCTTTAGGCTGTGTAACAACACTTTTAGGGGCTTAGAATCCCTTGGTTTATGGACATATGAGATTGGGGTTGCAATGCCCAAATATGTCTATAATAAGGCCGAACCTCTTGGCAACTCCACATTATAGTTCTGGCTCAGTTTGTGAGACATATTCGGAGAAATCCTCAAAAATCACCAACTAACCCAGTGCCTGACCCTGAGAAGATTTTCAAGCAGAGAAAGACATCACAAAAAGGAGCATCAGGATCAGGTAAGCCTAAACAATCTTATGTATCTCTGCAAGAATGGCTAGTAATGGAGCATGTACATGTTGAAAATATAGAGCCTAGCACTATCATTGAAGAAATATCCTCAGAGATTCATAAAGCTCCTTGTTCAATAACTTCCCCTTTGGATTTCAGTCCAAAGAAAACCTCCCTTATAGTCCATAAGTTTCCTTCAGCCCTGTCATTTGTTTCTCAGCTCCCTACCTTCCAAACTACCAATACCTTTCCATCTACCCCAGTCATGGCAGGCTAGCAAGCACCCACCAAAATGGAAAGAATCATAGCTATTAGGTATGGACCCCTGGTCCTGCCCATTCCGTTGAATGCCATGCCTGTAGGGGAATATTAGAAATACATGCCTAAGTTCACTGGTACAGAGGGAGTAACAATTGAAGAACACCTTGAGTCTTTTTATAGCTATGCTGATAACCTACATATCAGTGAAGATGATGTGTGGATGAGAGTATTTGTCCAAAGCCTTGATGGAGAGGCTAGAAAGTGGTTCAAAGAACTAACCCCTACGTCTATAACAAAAATTGAAGCATTAGATGATGTGTTTTTAAAGCATTGGGGAGATAAGAAAGACTTGCTATATTACCATACTGAGTTTGGCAACCTCAAGAGGGAAAATGGGGAGTCATTGTCTGATTTCAATAAAAGATTCAATCGTATGTATAGAAAGATACTAGCTGAAGTGAAGCCTACCCCCACCTCTGCAAAACTCACCTATTCCAATGCCTTTGATTTTGATTTCTTCCTGCTATTAAGAGAAAGAATATGTGCCACTCTAGCTGAAATGTAGGATGCAACCTTGGAGGTGGAATCCAATAACATGGTTGCAAAGAAACTCAAAGGTCATGTTGATAGAAGGAGGTAGAGAGGTGAGGCTTCTTCTTCCTGTGCTTCATCTTCAGAACCCAAATTGGATAAAATGACTAAAATGATAGAGTCATTGGCTGCTGAAACATCTAAACTGAAGGTTGAGCAGAGTTCTGGGAAAGCAAGGCTGCCTAATACATTTGCTCCTAGAAATCCAAATCCATTCAAAAGAGCAAATGAACAATTGTAGATAATTTAGAGGGGAAAAGAGGCCAGTGAAGAACAAAGGGTTAAGGCTCCTTTCTAAAATGTAGTAATGGAGGAGGAGAAGCTTGATGATGAGGATGAGATTCACTATATGGAGGACAAGGGCAGTGCTTCCTTTTTTACATTGGCTACCTACGAAGAGTCATTACTCAAGGACCAGACTAGTCAAGAGTGGGACAGAGAAGTTGTTCTACAGAATGAAGACCAACAAAGATATAACTTGAGGTCAAGAATGAGTAATGTCAAATAGGATCCTGCCTAGAGAGCTATTGTCCCCACAAAGTAGCAGATCAACAATCAGAGGAAACCAATAGCTGATCCCATCATCCTCAAAGCACCAGCTGAAGAGGTAAGAGGCCCTGACAAGTCCCCTTCCCCTTTTAGTTTTGAATAAGAAGTCCAAAAGTTAAAAATATCTATACCCCTGATAGAACTTGTAAAGAGTGAGGCCTTTAGGAAGCCCATCCTTGATGCCCTTGAGATAAAAGCCACACAAGCACCCAGTGACTATGTGAATTTACAAGATGATAAGCCTGCAGTTGTGTTTATCCCAATGACCGAACCTGCCGATAACAATTCCCCATCATTTTATGTCTCTCTAACCATTCATGACAAAGTCCTCCATAACTATCTATTGGACACAGGCCCCAACCACAATCTAATGCCCAAAGCTGTCATGGAAGAGTTAGGCATTGACATCACCAGACCCTATCATGATTTATCCTCTTTTGATTCAAGAAAGGTGAAATGTCCAGGGTTAATCAAAGATTTGGCTATCACCCTGACTCAGCTGCCCATGAAGAGCATGATGATGGATATTGTGATAGAAGATGTCCCCCCTGAGTTTGGCATGCTACATTCCAGAGGGTGGATTAAGAGGTTAAGTGGGACATTGAAAAATGACTTATCTTATGGCACTATCCTAGTTTTTGGAGGGGAAAGTAGAAGACTGTACAGGGAAGCTCAGCTTGCTTATATCATCAGTGATGAGAAGAATCCCACTAATCATCCCATTTACACTGTGGACACTGACCTTGGGGCATGTATCCTCCAAATTGAAGAATCCCATAGGGCCTCCATGCAACTCAAGAAACCAGCAGGCTAGGCCGTGGAAGAAGGAGGGACAAAATCTTGGGATATGTTCTTTGATGGAGCATGTTCAAGGGAAACTGCAAGAGCAGGAGTGGTGTTGGTATCTCCAAAGTGAGAAAGAACACATCTATCTTTTAAACTGACTTTCCACGTCACCAACAATATAGCAGAGTATGAGGCTCTGATATTGGGCTTAAACGTTGCTAAAGACATGGGAATTAGGGACATCAAGGTGTCTGGAGATGTTGATCTCATCATTCAATAAGTGAACAAAACATTCCAAGCAAGGCACCTGAGGCTGAAAGAATACAAATATGAGGTATAAAGACTCAAAGATTCTTTTTATAGTTTTTGTATCTCATATATTCCTAGAGTAAAAAATCAGCTTGCTGATTCCCTTGCTGTGTCTGCTAGCATGTTCATCCCTCCCATGCCCCCTAAGTTGGTTTATGAAGTCCAGATTCAATATAGACCATCCTTGCCTGATAATGTCTAGCACTAGAAAGTTTTCGAGGATGATGATGAAGTAAATAGGTTTTTGCAAGTCATTGATGAATTCTCTGAAATGCAAATTGATCAAGAGAATGAAACCTTGGAAGAATGTCCCCAGCCCCAGCTAAAGAACAGAATTGGACAAGACAGTATTGTGCAGCTACCTAGTAATCATATACCTAAAGGGCTAGTGCCTCTAGAGAAGTTGTTTGAGCATAATGATGTGCCTCACAAGATTGCCCAAAAACAAGAATAGTCTGTAGTCCATAGGCTTTACATAGGGAGTCTAGATCATCCAAAGTATATAAACTTGTCCACCCATTTGTTTGCTGCCCAAAGTGATGAGTACTACACCTTAATGAAGCAATTTGGTGATGTCTTTGCCTGGGAATACAATGACCTTAAAACTTATGACAAAAAGATCATCTAGCACAAGATCCCATTGGAGAAAGACACCATTCCTTTCAAGCAAAACTATGACCTATAAATCCTTTTCTCCTCCCTCTGATTGAAAAAGAAATCAAGAAGTTGTTGGCTGCCAAAATCATAGTCCCCCTGAGGTATTCAAAGTGGGTAGCCAACTTGGTAGTGGCAAGGAATAAAAGTGGACAAATCAGGCTGTGTGTTGATTTCAGGAACCTGAACAAATGTTCTAGAAAGGATAACTATCCTCTGCCCAAGATGGAGCATTTGCTATAGAAAGTCTCAGGAGCCAAATTCATGTCTTTCCTGGATGGATTTTTAGGGTATAATCAAGTTTCTGTACATCCAGATGACCAAGAAAAGACTGCATTCACCACTCCTTGGGGCTCTTTTATGTACTCCAAGATGCCTTTTGGGCTGATGAATGCTGGAGCTACCTATCAGAGAGCCATGGATATAACATTTGTAGGAGAGCCATGGATATAGCATTTCATGGTTTGGTGTAATCATAAATGTGATAGGCAAGTAAAACATCCAAACAAAAGTGAATGCATGCATAATGTATTAGAACAAATTCCAAGTTGCATGCAAACATACACTCCCCATTTTATATCTCATACATGAAGGTTCAAATATACTACTAAGACTCTTATCACAAAGGTATGAATACTTAAGTAGGAGAAAGGATAAAAACACTAATACATCTGGTCCATAAAAAATACATAGAAACATGGGATGTCATGCAACAATGTAAACAATTAAAAGACTTAAAACATTACCAAAATCAAAGACATATTTGGCATGAATGATCTACTTCTAATTTTATTAACAAGAATGAAATAAGAATAGGACACAAGACAAAGAAAACCTTACAGGTCGTAGGGGTGGGTTGAGGCTTGAGAGGATTGACGACACTATCTGATGTGGGATTGATCCTATCCTTACAATGATGGCACCTATATGTCACGCCAAATTTGGAGTGACCTATCTTCATTTATAACTTATTACTTTTTCTTACCCTATTATTGTAGTGTTCATCTTATTAGATAAAACAAAGTGGATAGTGCAATAGAACCTAGTCAATTTTGGGTATGTGAAATTACGAGTTACTCTTTTCAATAGGTGGAATTTCTGTAATATCAGGTTCTACTCACTCTAAGAATGCATATTGAAAAAACATAATTCATTAGAGGGTTAAAGGATTGGATTAATAAGATCTAGAAATGAAAGGACAAACTGGATATTCATATTCTGACACCTAAACATGAAATTCACAAAACTTGGCTATGTTTATGGTGAGGTTTCTTCCAGTCCAGTCTCTGGACCGATAGCTATTGATAAAAAGATAATTCTAGGTGATCCAATCATACTGATGGAGAATTCATTCACCCTGTAATAAGATTACATTCGACAATTTGTGAAGGGGTTTGTGGGTTCTATTCATTAGTTGCTCGATGAATGTGGGAATTTCTAGGATAATGAAGAGATTTCTACCATAGATCTCTCTCTCATCCATGTTCATTAATACATATCCTATAGTAGATATAGGATCCCGAATTGGTAAAAATTGGACAATTGATATTTGTATTATGATCTCAAGGTTACAAAAATAAAAATTTAGGTAATTGTCTCATGAAAATATGTATATAAACCATATTTCATTCAGTCCTTCCATGCCTTCTATAACTATAATAGTTATTTTGGTTTCTTATTGGATTCTATCATTTTCACCTAGTCCTATTGATTAGCTTGAGCCAGATACAACTTATTGAAAATGAAGGAAGGGGAAACCCTCTCAGTTCACTATTTCAATTTCAATAATTTTGTTTATTCTCTCTATATCAATTTATGATCATTGAGATTCATAGAAAATTCAGGGTACTATCCAGGATAGCTATTATCCCAACTTATTTCGATTGTGTTGATTTTTCCAAGTCATATATCTAGAAATCTATGGGAATATTTTATAAGCACTATCTTGGGTACAACTAGTGCATCATATTCATCTACTAGTACCAGTTCTATTTTAACTTATTTCTTTTTCTATATTACCTCTTCCTATAACTATTTCATAAAAATAGTATATTGTTCGTAAAGATCCTACTCTGAGCTATAATACACGTGACATTCTAAATAAATTTATAAATATCCTAATTCTAATTAATGATCCATCCAGAAAAAAGGTATGGTCTCAACCCTCCTATGATGTAGCAATACTTATACTACTAGCAAACTCAAAAAGCTCCATTATCACAAATGAAATGAATTAGTCCGGTGACATCAATGATTAACTTCTTTATTTCTCTGAGGGGGTTATGGCGACCCGTGGATAGGTCTTATTCACCTCCCTATGAACCAAGATGGAATTACTTGGGATGTTGCAGTGGTCCCGTGTTGCAAGTGTAAGGTATAAAGTAAGGAGACAGTCCTAGGTATTGTGATTGTATTCATGTGAATGCCATCCATTTTCAACATTTGACAGTCAATAGATGGAGTGGAAATTTTGATTAGGTGATGAACTTGTCTAGTAGGACCTCCAATAGAGGTGGGGATAGCACCAGACATATAAGTGACTGGACTACCAAAGGGGCCAACAGTGATAGATGAAGATGGCGATTCAAAATGAGGAGTAGGATAACCAACAAGTTTCTTGTAAGGATAATAGTCATCAAAAGAAGTAGAAGCCTTAGGGAAAGCAAGTACCTAAAATCCACGATGGAGAGTTACCTTATAAGCCCACAACCGGTGAAAGAGCCTTGCTTTGGAACCCCCACCTCCTGCTCTTCAAAACTCATAATGATCAAATTAAGAAATAGATGAATAGAATGAATGAAGATAGAAGTAAAGATTAGAAGAAAAATTGGAAATATCCCACTTTGAAAAGGAAGATGAATCAAAGTAGAAGTACAAGTAGAAGTAGAAGTGTCGAGAGTGTTAGCTCGCATAATGTGCCTTGGATGACATGCTAGAGTGATGTTTCTTGCGTTGAGGGCGTATGTTATGAAGGGTTTATAACATGTACAAGGATTTGAAATGAGAGCAATGCTGAGAGGACTTTGTAAAGAGACAAGAAGTTAGTTATTGCTATGTGTGTTATCTATGCTTTAGTCTAGTCCCTTACTGACTGAACAAAGTTTTGATTAAGTGCCTCTATGAGTGTTGTCATTTACATATATTCTTCTATCTAGTTATTGAAATATTATATATATTCTCGCATTCGAGGATCCTTGCTAGCACATATCAAATCATACATAGCACGCATCATGCAAAGCCTCGCCTACCCACCACTGAATAGTTTCTATTGTCATTGATAACCTACCCATGCACTGATCACCTACCCAAGTTATTCACCTACCTAATAAGAAACTAACCAAGCACTAATCCAACCACCAAGGATCCTCATATAACCAAGATGAGTAACCAAGCGGATTTAGAACCAACAATTTATCCACAGTTTGTTTTCAATTTGATTCTTTATTTTTATTATTATTTTTATTCATTATTTATTTTCTTTATTTATCCTCAGCCATTTATTCTTCCCCTCATTCAGGGATCCCCTACCTATATAGCATAACCAAAAGCCCATGTTTTGGCCCATTATAAATAGGGACCCCTTTTTCATCTTACTTTTTCATATCGACCATGGGTTCAAAAAATTACAAGAAGACATAAAATAAGTGCCTACACGAAGTTGTCCACAGAATCCATCCATTCCCATCACATATAAGTGATTTCCCATGAGCCGTTTGTTTGCTCGATGGACAACATCCTCCAAACATCGGATTTTATAGTTTTTTTTTGGCAGTATTTCACCATGACATGAGTGTGAAAGAGGTTCAAGAATGTATTTCATAAAGGTTGAAAATCATTTATTTTTACTCTTTTACTCCATATTGTAGGTGTATCTCTAAGGTCGCTAAATGTTTCTTACCATTTGCAGGACCATTCTATGGGAGCCTTTGCTCCTTCATTCACCGACAGTAGAGGCTCACCAACAAAAGCAACATTTTAGATTCTGTTACAACAGAGGAGGTGCACCAATGTGTTATGACAAAAAAGGGGAGAGTTAGATGACATGTGAATCCATCAACCTTAGTTTTTTTTCCTAGTACCGTTTTTGTACTAGAGTTCAGTTTAGAGTGAGATTGTTTCTTTTCTAAATTTGAAATAAAAGTTTTCTTCTATTTTTGAGTTTCTTTTCGAGTTGAATAAAAAGTGTTATAGGTTTCTTTTACACAAAGCATTCTATTCTAGGAGGATAAGTAGATCTTAAGGAGATGAAATTGAATTTTATTAGTTGTCCTACTAATGTTGATGTCAATTACTCCTGGGTAGTCATTCATGTAAGAGTGGGCACTAATATCTTGGTAATTTTAGTGTTTAATTTTTAATTTTGGCACCCATAGGGATGGATTATTTTTATACCCTTCACCTTCTTAGTCTATAAAATAAAAGAAGGGGTAAGGTGTTCACAAATTATTTTTTGAGAGAGATGTTGTATTAATTTATTTTCCTAAGTTAATGTGAAAGCAATAGCATGTTTGATAACCAATTTATCTTTTTCTTTTCATATTTTTTTACTTTGATATGTTTTACTTTTTTAGCATAAATTAGATTTGCAACTTTAAGAGTTAGTTAAAGATTTTCATTATTAGTAGCTAGGGTTTTAACGTGAGAGCAGTAAAATGTTATCATGAGATGAAATTTCTACAAAATTGGCATTCTGGTTGACCATGCCTTTCAAGGTACATACGTCCACTATGGTAGCGACTTGATAGTATCTGCAACATTTGATGCCCCATTCCTAGGGTCCTTGTGGAAATGGAGAAAAGGTTCCTCAATTCCTACAAAATCCAACAACAATTACATTGGTTTGAGATGTGTGCCCATAGACTTTGATTCAATTTTAAATGTTCAAACTAAGACATTCACCATTACTAAAGTAGAACTCTAATAGTCCATTGATTTGGATGATTTAATTCAATAATATTTGTATCCTTGGAATACTTGGTCGAGGATACCCCTCATGACTAGTATAGTTTCTCTAGGAAGCATAAAGTGAAAGGAAGATCACCTAGGTGAAAACTATGATCTTCTTGAGTTTTTCTAGATTAGCAACGGGTGAAGCCTTGTGCCTTACCTACAAGTTTTTCCAACAATAGGGACTCGAAAACATCTTTCTGTGTTCATAAACATTGACAACTATATGTGCATGGAGGATACTTGTTTATGGTGGGCCACTTGTTTGCCGAGAGTGTGTTGAAGGCCAAAAATGTTTGCCTCAACATTGGGGGATAACCACCTGGTTCGGACCTTAAAGCAGCTCCTTTTCCGTTTGGAGTGGTGGCTTTGACTAGTTTAACTACGTCCAATTACCTTCTCCATATCACTATTGGTTTAAGATGTATCTTTAACTACCAATAGATAGGGATATTAGATCACTTATTTTGCTGGTCACGCAAGAGAATGACCCTTAAGCTGATTTGAGTTCAACCAAGCCATAACTAAGATTTTGCCTCTTTTAAAAGAGGAATTAAAAGAATGTAGAATTTAATCTAAATGCAAACTTATTCTAAGATGCAAGCAAAATAAACTATTTTAATCCTATCGAGGGAAAATTTTAAGAACTGCCCTATATTTATATGTATAATAAATGGGCTAATCCCCATGATATATAAGAAAAATGGGAGGCGATTTTATCAATAATATAATATGTATATATAATTCTTTTGGCATATCTCTCACCATATTATATTATCATGTACAATGATGGAGAATCTTTCACTTAATTATAAAATCTTGTAAGATGTTGGCAAATCTTTTACTGAATAATAAAACAATGTGAAGTCTTGGCAAATGTTTTGTTAAAGTATGAAACCATATATGATAATAAGAAAACATATTCATTAAACTGTAATATACTAACATACATGTTTGGAAAAAAGAAACGTAATTTTCTCTTCCTACAAACAATGTTCCAAGTTTCAGTGCCCGTATTTGTCAAGGTTCTTATAATACACTCTTTCATATCCTTCTATTAGTTTTGATAATATTTGACAACAAAGTTCTTGTATGTGTTGATATTGATCACAAGTTTTGTCAAGGTAGGAGAGATTAATATTTTCTCAACAACTTTTGTCAAGCTACCACTTTTTTCAAGTTATCAAATTTCTTTCTTATTCCATAGACTTCAACTGCGAGATAAAAAAAAACACATCAAGTTTGTTTACCCCAACACGCCAACAAGTAACAAGCCTCAACTATATTATATAAGAGAGTATTAGGTATCCCAAAGGCTTGAAGGGGATCTAATTGAAAGAAGTGACCATTGTGAGAAGCCTTCCAATCAATATATGAATATATAAATGTAGATTTATTATTATTTTAATTGGAAATCTTCAATTAAATGATAAAATTTAATTACGTCTCTTCCAATCTAAATTGATTATTAGCATAATTCACTACCCTCATACATCTCACATTTTTTAACAGCATTGTAACATGTAGATTAATTTCCTTTTTGGTGAAAAATCTCCACCTTTTAGGAAAATATGGTGCAGTGACTCCAACCCCTACATATCATTAGGACAAACTAAGAATAGCACAAAAGATGAAAGGTTGTACAAACCAACTTATTTTTCAAGAAACTAACCCAACATCAATACCTAAACTTTTTCATGAAGATATCGTATTGAGAATGTTTGAAGAATGGGTGGAAATCTTTTGCGAGGGTCATGTAGAAAGAATGATAAGGTTTCGTTGTTTTGAATTTTTTTTGTTAAATCAGAAAAACCAATATTAATGGAGATATTGATATTTTTCACTAAATTTTGTGAAGTGACTAAATGTAGCTTTAACCATTCCCCTTAAAATGTTTTATAATATAATTTCCTAAGTCTATTTAATATCTTCATTATCATAAAAACCAACCTATATCCATTTTAACTCCACATCTATCACTCTTAGAGATATGAAATCTATTTATCCCTCTAAGCACTTGGTAGACTCAGAATTAAGATGGATCTAAGATGATAGAATTTCCCCTTTAAATAGTCGATGCTCACATGAATACCATGGTATTACCATGAGTCAATACCATGGGTTATCATAAACCTAGAGCTTAAAAATTACTATTAGTAATTTATAAAAATTAATAATTGAATTTTATTTTATTTTTTATTTTAACCAAGTTAAAAAGTTTAACATACATTAAATTCCAACATCCATTTTTACTCTTGATCCACCAATGCCCGAGAAGGATCAAATATTTTTCACTCTATGTTAAAAATATGCAGAATAGTTAGGTTTTTATAAGCTAGCGCTTGTAATTATCAACTTAGTTGGTATATGGGTATCCGCTTATATCAATCACATTAATAAATGTGGTTGTGCTAGTATATCAAATATGGACTTTGAATTGCATCTATATATCAAATAAAATAAAAACTATATAATAACCAATTCACATAAATATGAAGTCCAAAACACATATAATGATATTTGCACAATCAAAACATTATAGAATAACCATGAGACAAAACCCTAATTCATAAAAGTATGCCATAAAACCTGAAACATAGCTCATCTTGAATGTTGGTTTATCATTCCATTACTGTCGTCCCATTATATATCATTGCTTCTCCAAACAATGATCAATACTGCTCCGAAAATGAGTTAAGGTTGCTCAACACAATATATATTAACGCTCATATTAACGCTGCGTTGTATCCAGTGGTAAGGTCAATTCTATTACCATATCAACCATATCAACGAACACTCTCCAAATTTTTTTACACAACGATACGCTGATCTCCATTGTTAAAATATACAATATGGTGATCCAATAAATATATAAAATAATGTTTCTCCATATAAAAAATAATGTTACTCCATTAAAATTTGCGCATATACCATATCAGGGCACAAAACCCTAATTTATATAAGTACCAATAATATATCCATGATTCTATTTCATATGCAATCCATGGCTTGAAATTTGCACACTATTGAAAGGTTCCACCACAAAAATTGCAATCGCATAATAAAAGTTTCAGAAATAACTAACACCAACATATATGAAGAATGTTGTATTCACATTATATTGCATTGTAATGTTGCTGGAAGAGCGCATTGCATTGTAATGCAACTCAACTCAATTCAACGCATTGCATTGTATTGAGTATAGGACTGTATAATGTTGTTGGAACTCAATTCAATCCATTGCAATTTTTTTTACAGCAAATATCATTGTCCTCAACGCACTCCAACGTTGCCATTAGAATAAAACCACCATTAAGTGAAAGCTGGCCATTAAATATTGAATATTAACCATTGGCTAATGCATTATAAAAGAAATATACATGAACACTGCTCTCCAAATGCATAATACAACTCCAGTAACATTTAACGTCGCTCCAGTAACATCTAATGTTGCTCCAAAGTGTGTTGCTGCAAGTTTAATGCTGCTAATGGATATTAATATTTGTTCTGCAAGAATAATAATGTTAATGTTCATTTGCTTTAGATATATAAATATCTTCAACAGGTTTTGGCCAACACATTATAAGTGGAAGTTATATACGCTGCTCCAAATAATAACCAACGCTTCTCCAACATGTGATTACAATTATATTGTATGCAGTGACAACTTTGGATACAATTTTTTAATGCTGGCTGGAAAATAAAAACTCGATTTTTATTATTGGCTGGATAGTAAAAACTCATTTGACTTTTATGGTTGGCTTGATAATAAAAAATCATTGGATACAAAAATTTTTATTGCGGGCTGTACACTAAATATAACGCAAAAAAATGTATTGCCAAGCAATAAATGTGTATTACCAACTACTCAATGTATTAATGTTCCCATAGCATTAATGCTCTAATTGTATTTGTAATATATTAAACCATTATTTTCTCGATTTTCAAGTTGCTAATTCAAAACATATTGTTGTCATATTCTTTTTGGTGACAATAGGATTTGTACTGTTGATTTAGAGACGTAGTAAGATTAATATTGAAGAATGGTGAATAATATAACACTAAGAGTATTACCATATATATATATATAAAAGAAGATATAATCCCAATTAATGAGCTTATTAGCAATATTCATTGCCTATGTCACTATCATCTGCTTCTATCAATTTTGCATAGTAAAAATTATACTTATGTTTTCTGCATTTTGCATAGTAAAAATGATGCAAGCACATCTAGGTGACGGGTCATCATGACGAAAGGTTGTTTGGTCTCTGAGAGGATTGAAGAGGAATTTTTTAAGTGAACACTATATTTGTTGTACAGTATGTAGGAAGGTAGAGGATTAATTAGGTAAATTGTTGCAAGTAATTAATTTTATTTTTATTTTCATGTCAATTTTTACAAGATTGTAAAGTAGGACAATAAACAATTTTTGGAACTAAAATGTGTAACCAACAGAAGTTGGAAGAAAAAAGTTCCATAAAATCATTTAAAAAGAACATAACACAATAGTAAGAGGTTCCACTTTTGAGAGAGAGAGAGTGAAAAACTAATAAAATATCTCTGAGCACATAGACATTTTTTTTTCCCAATATCCTTTAACTATCTATCTATGTGTCATTGTGTTAAATTTCCAGAAACAGTAAAAGTCTATTCTCTGTTTTGTTCCACAAGCATGTACATACATATGTGTTTCTAGTTGCATTGATTCAAACAGGCCTACAAATCTAAACGAGTTTGCAGACACAATTAAAGAACAGTCCCTAAATCTATCAAACATACAAGCGCAGAGGAATCAGAGAAAAGAACAAAACCAGGGTTCGATTTTACCTTGCAGAGACAGGCCAAGGTCATTACAGTCACATAGGGTCACTCTGCTCATGAAGGAGCAAGTGTGTTAGTTTAACAGCATGAAGAGAGAGAAAGATTGGTAGCATAGAACATAAATCTTACCTTTGCATTGCTAAAGAAGCTGAAGCCAAGACCCTGTGACCGCATCCTGTTCACGAAACAGAGGAATACAACCAGAGACTCAACAACAGTTGCATAGAAGGATTCAAGACCAAAAGGAGTCGCAGAACCCAAAAAATAACCAACATTGACATTGTACACAAAGAAATCTCAAAGTCCAACTAGAAAACTAAAGATTCATAACCCGACAGAAAGATTAAGTGCAGACAGAGAAACAACAATAGAATAACCAGGTTCAAAACAAGGGTTCATACCAGACTAAGGAGCCGATGAGTTTTCTAGGTCAAGAGCTGAGCCAGAGTACCAAAAGCAACATAAATTTACACAGAGACAACCGCACAGCGTAACCACAATACAAAGCTCTCAAAACTCAAACAGTGTGCATGTAAAATGACCGGGAGATAGGTTTTGAGACCCTCTTACCAAAGCGGAGGTGACAATTCCAAGGAGTGGACACTCGTCCATCAATTGTTAGTGCAGGTACAAACCATAAGGGCGAACCGCAAACCAATTATTAAATCATTTCAATCAACCGTCAAATAAAACATATCATATGTAATCCAACCACTCATCATTAAATTCATTCACAATCATATTATTAACATTGGTAAGTGTGACAAGGTTGGCTCGACCCATCAAGTGGTATCAGAGCAGGAAGTTGAAAGAGTCAGGATATGGAAGTTGGAAGACGACGACGAGGAAGAGGTGTGCACAGAGTAGTAAACGAAGGACTGATGGAGGAAATAAGGATCCTTACTACTCATTTAGAGGCAGTGGAGGCACGAAGGAGAAGGGATCCAAAAATAGGAGATGACAGTGAGGAGGAAGCTATAGTTGCAACAGACAGATCAGATGAGGAAGGGCCAGAGATGAGGTTGCTGAGGTCAGTTTTGTTGGCCAGCAATAAGCCCAAACCAGAGATTCCTAACTACGATGGTAGCCTGTCCACAGAAATTCTCTTGGACTAAGTAAGTGAGTTGGACAAGTATTTTGAAAGTGAAGAGATCAGCGAGGACCAGAGAGTCAAGTTCGCTACAACCAAATTAAAGGGACATGCAGCCCTGTGGTGGAACAGTGTCCAAGCAGAGAGAAGGAGAATTAACAAGCTACCAATAAAGTAGTGGTCAAGGATGGTGGCCAAGCTGAAAGGCAAATTTCTGCCTAAGGATTACTAGGTTGCACTTTACTAACAAGTACAGAATTTAAGACAAAAAGGGATGATGGTAAGGGAGTATACATAAGGGTTCTACCGGGTGAACTTGAGAGTTGGTTATATTGATGACACTCTAGAGAAGACAGCAAGATATGTAAATAGTTTGAGATTGGAAATACTAGATCAAATCAGTATTCTTTCCCCGAGAAATATAGAAGCCTATCAGAGTGCTGTGAAGGCTGAAGAAAAGATTACTAGAAAACAAAATGCTAGGCGAGGATAGGGAATCAACAGAGGATGAGGATAGTCCTATGACAGAGGATGAACTGCCAGTAATAGCGAAGAGGGTAGTAGCTCCAAGGCTTCAGGAACAACAGAGAAAGGAGAAAACACTAGAGGTGGCAGGCCATATCAGTGAGGAAGAGGGAATGGCTGAGGTAGAGGAGTTAATTTCCAGTGCTATAGGTGCCACAAGTGGGGACACAAATCTTTTGAATGCCCTAAAGCAAAGCAAGCTGGCCAGAGGGGGACATTCATTGCACAGCCCGAGGAAGCTGAGGCACCACCCCAAGAAGCAAAAAATGTAGCGGAAACAAGGGAGGCCTTAGTTCTAAACAAAATATTGCTAAAGCCAGCCAAGGAAATAGTTGGACAGACCCAATGAAAAGCACTCTTCTGGACAGTTTGCAAATCACATGGAAAGTGCTGCAAATTGATCATTGACAGTGGGAGTACAGATAATTTAGTTGCCATCGAGATGGTGGAGAAGTTGGGTTTGAAGTGATTTAAGCGACCCACCCCTTACAAGGTGTCGTGGCTGCAAAAAGGCCACAAGTTATTGGTTGATGAACAGTGTGAGGTTGAATTTCACATTGGCAGGTACAAAGACAAAGTTATCTGTGATATTATGCCAATGGATGTGTGTCACATACTACTGGGAAGACCGTGGCAGTATGATTAGAAGGTGGTACACAATGGGAAAACAAACTACTACAAGTTTGTTAAAGATGGAATCAAGCATACGCTTGCACCCATGAAGGAAGAGGGGACAACAGAATCAAGCAGGACAAAAGCATTGTTAGTAGGTGGAAAATAGTTTGTGAAATAGATCAAGGAAATTGAAGTGAATTATGTTCTTGTGAGGAGGGCAAAGACAATGCTGTTGCACACAGAAATGTCTGATTTTCCTACAAAAATTCAATCGATGCTGCAGGAATTCAGAGACATTTTAGTTGATGACTTGCTAGACAAGTTTCCTCCCAAGAGAAGCATCAGTCATCATATTGACTTCATACCTGGAGCAAGCTTACCAAATAAGGAAGCATATCGGATGAGCCCCAAAGATAATGAATAGATCAGGAAACAGGTGCAGGAGTTGCTAGATAAAGGGCTGATAAGGGAAAGCTTGAGCCCTTGTGCAGTACCAACAGTTCTCGCTCCCAAGAAAGGAGGAGAATAGCAGATGTGGATGGATTCACGGGCCATCAACAAAATCACCATTAGGTACATGTTTCCCCTACCAAGGATGGACAATATGATGGACTGCCTAAGTGGGGTAGCATACTTCATGAAGATTGAACTGAAGAGTGGCTATCATCAGATCCGGATTAGGGAAGGAAATGAGTGGAAGACAACCTTCAAGACTAATTAAGGGCTATACGAGTGGTTGGTCATGCCACTTGGTTTGAGTAACGCCCCTAGTAATTTTACGAGGTTGATGAACGAAATGCTTAAAGAGTTCATCGGTAAGTTTGTGATAGTGTACCTCGATGAAATATTAATTTTCAGCAGGACTAAAGAGGAGCACCTTCAACATGTTTGAAGAGTGCTAGAGAAATTGTAGCAGAATAAACTGCTGATAAATTTGAAAAAATGTACTTTCCTATAAAGGGAACTGATTTATCTAGGCTTTGTAATTGCAGAAAATGAGTTAAAGATGGACCCATAAAAGATTGCAGCAATCATTAACTGGCCATCTCTGAAAAGCTTATTTGAGGTACGTAGTTTTCATGGGATGGCGAGTTTCTATCGCAAATTTATAAGAAACTTTAGTGAAATCTGCGTGTCTATACTAGACACTATCAAAAAGGCCAGTCAACCTTTTTGTTGGACCAAGGCAGTAGAGGACAGCTTTCAGCTCCTAAAGAGGAAAACTACAAAAAGGCCAATTCTAAGGTTACCAAATTTTAATAAGATTTTCCAGGTTCGATGTGATGCAAGTGGTACAGCTATTGGCACTGTACTCAGCCAAGAAGACAAACTTGTTGCATTTTTCAAGGAGAAATTGAATGAAAGCAGGCAGAAGTATTCCTCATATGACAAGGAATTTTATGCTGTCGTCCAAGCTCTAAAGAATTGGAGACACTACCTGTTGGGGAGTGAATTTGTGTTATTTTCTGATAATTCAACGGTGCAATATGTAATGCAATAGCATAAATTGAACCACAAGCATGCCAAATGGGTAGAGTATTCACAGAGTTTCACCTTTGTGTTGAAGCACATCAGCGGGTAGGCCAACAAGGTGGTGGATGCACTGAGCACAAGAGCCTTGCTCTTACAGGAAAGTACAATATAGGTGTTGGGTTTCGAGCATTTGAAAGATTTGTACTAGACCGACATGGATTTCAAAGAGGCCTATGAAGCCTGTCAAAATCCCGTGCTGAGGAACAAAATTCCATGGTTGGACTACAACTTGCAGAAGGAACTACTGTTTAGAGGGGGACAGTTTTGTATTCCTGATTATTCGATGAGAGAAAATATTATACGGAAGAAGCATAGCGGGGGTCTAGCTAGACGTTTCGGCATAAAAAAAACCTTGGAGTAGCTCGGACACTTCTATTACTGGCCAAGAATGCGAAGGGATGTACAGCGGTATGTGAATAGGTGTAAAGTCTACCAACTAGCAAAGGGACATAGTCAAAACACCATAATTTACACACCACTACATGTTCCAAGTAGACCATGGGACTCAGTCAGAATTGACTTTGTTTTAGGACTATCTAGAACACATCAAGGTTATGACTCAGTGATGGTGGTGGTAGACAGGTTTTTGAAAATGGTGCATTTCATCCTTTGTCAAAAAACTAGTGATGCCACTCACATAACTCACCTGTTTTTCATGGAGATGGTTAGATTACATGGCCTACCCAGATCTATTGTTTCTGACAGGGATGTAAAATTCACGAGACACTTTTGGCACACCATATGGAACAAGTTGGACACACAGTTGAACTTCAGTTCTGCATATCATTTGCAGACTGACAGGCAAACAGAAGTGGTGAACAGGAGTTTGGGAAACTTGTTACTGAGATTGACTGGGGAAAATTCACGATTATGGGATCGTGCGCTTGCTCAGGCAGAATTCGCTTATGATGATTCACCGAACTGTAGCACCAGAGGCAGTCCATTTTAGATCCTATATGACATCCATGCTCGTGGAATACATGAGTTTTGGGATCTGGGAAAGTTGGAGAAGAGAAGTGCTGATGGGGAAGGTTTTGCTAAAGCAATGAGTGAACTACATGAACAGGTGAAATCAAAGTTGTAGGAAAACATTCATAAATACAAACAATAGGTAGGTCTAAAGTGGTGAGAAGTCCAATTCAATGTAGGTGATGAAGTCCTTGCACACTTACGTGAAGAACGGTTTCCTAAGGGTGCGTATAACAAGCTAAAATTCAAGAATATTGGTCCCTCCAAGATTTTGCGTAAATTCTTAGCCAATGCTTATGAGATACAACTGCCACCAGATATAGGCATATCTCCTATTTTCAACATGGTAGACCTGTTCCCATATACTGCTAACCCAGAGGAAGACAATTTGGTAAGGCTAAAATGGGACACCCTTGTTGGAGACAGTTCTTGGATGAGGCACATGCCTTCGGCTCAACCCCATGAGATCGAGAAGATTCTCGACACACAAGTAGCCAAGAGGACTCGCAGGAAGGAGTATCTACGATACCTTGTCAAGTGGAAGAACCGTCCAATCGAGGACATTTTGTGGCTCAACGCGGCACAGATACAGAAGGTGGGTTATTCTATGGAGGACCTCATGGAATGGAGCCATGAATTTTTCTTACCTCGGGAGCCTAATGCAGGAGCATCTAGCTGATGGGTCATCATAACGAAAGGTTATTTGGTCTCTGAGAGGACTGAAGAGGAATTTGTTAAGTGAACACTATAGTTATTTTTGTTTATGTTGTTTTAATTTAGTAAAGAACAATATGTAGAAAGGTAGAGGATTAATTAGGTAAATTGTTGCAAGTAATTAATTTTATTTTTATTTTCATGTCAACATTTACAAGATTGTAACGTAGGACAATAAACAGTTTTTGGAACTAAAATGTGTAACCAATAGAATGTAACCAACAACAGTTGGAAGAAAACGGTTCCATACAATCATTTAAAAAGAACAGAACACAATTGTAAGAGGTTCGACTTTTGGAGAGAGAGAGAGTGAAAAAATAATAGAATATCTCTGAGCACACAAACCTTTTTTTTCCAATATCCTGTAACTGTCTATCTATTTATCATTCTGTTCAATTTTCAGAAATACTCAAATTGTATTCTCTGTTTTGTTCCAAAAGCATGTACATACATATGTGTTTCTAGTTGCATTGATTCAAACAAGCCTACGAATGTAAACAAGTTTGCAGACACAGTTAAAGAACATGTTGTAGAAACGAGGGCATACAGTCCCTAAATCTATCAAACATACAAGTGCAGAGGGATCCTAGACGAGTTTACATAATTTGAGCATCAAAGTAAAGATAAGACACAAGTATTTCCGAACAACAAGTCAAACAAATCATACAGGTATGCCTAAAGAGTAAACCCTCTTGTTTCATTTATAAAATAAGCACGATAAATATTTGTTCGAACATATATAGTTCCAAAAAATCGTTTAAATATACATACAGTCCATATAATAACACTATACAAGGTGATAATGAATGTGAAGTAAGGTTGTTATTGGGTCCGAAGGAGGCAGGAGGACAAACCAAGGTTTCGAACGGCGACAGAGGTAGTCCTACATGAAAGGATGCACAGGATGGAGCTCTTCTCCCTCCTACAAGTAGGTTGTGGTTAGTAGGGGAAAAAAACCAATGGAAAATGATAGAGAGCCTTCAGAAGGAAGGGATAGGAACAATGAAGAAGAGCAGGAGGGAACTAAGTCAAGGAAGCACAATAATGCAATGGAAGACGAGGAAGAAATCAAGGAACAAGGCACTAAAGACAAAGCACACATGGGCCCATGCAAACCCAAAGTGGTGGTAACTCCTAGAGTCATTTTAAATGGTCCAGCGCTGTAGGCGCACATGGATCACATGCAAACATACGCAATCATTTGTAAATTTATGGGGTTGTGGCTCACTAAGAAAGCCTTATAAATGTGGATTAAATACCACTGGAAACCAAAAGGCAGCATTGACCTACATCTTGGGTCCAAGGGATTTTTCACTATAGTATTTGCAAATATTGAAGATAGGGACAGAGTTTTTGAAGGAGGGCCATACTTTTATGCTATAGCAGGCCTCTATATACGACCGTGGATTATGAATTTTGTTCCGGAATGCAAAACTTTCACTTCAGTCCCGGTCTATGTAAGACTCTATTCTCCACCTCTTGATTATTGGCAAACAAAATCTCTATCAGCCAAAGGAAATAAGTTAGGGCATGTTGTCAAAGTTTCTAAGGCCATTAGAAGGGGAAGTATACTTTGGCAGAATATGTGTGGAGATGGATCTCTCTGGAGATTTGCCGGATGAGGTTATTCTGGAATATTTTTATGAAGATTGGATACAAATGGTAGATTATGAACATATACCATTCAGATGTCACACATGTCATAAGCATAGATATTTGTTCAGAGACTTCACTCTTAGTAAAATAGAGAGAAAAAAGCAAATTTGATACTATGAAGGATTAAGAAAGATTCCTCAAGGTGGAACACAAGGGAAAAGGAGGCAAAAGAGGAATAAGAACACACAAAGTTGCAGGGCAGCAAGCTAACCAGAACATGTTCCAAGTCCTCGAAGCAGACGAAGTTACAATAGAACCAGATAAAGCAAAGGAAGGAAGCCTAGGGGAGGAGGAGAAAGCAAAAGACAATGAACAATTACAAGAAAACAAAAAACAAAAATATTTTATGATAAGTAATGTAGAATAGGAGATGGATCTTGAAATGACCCAAAGTGAGATGGAAATGAAGGACCATGAACTCTAGGAAATTCTTGAGAAAGAGAACCTAGATTTAGAAGGGTTCTTGAATCAAGGAACCAAAGATGGGTTAGACTCATTACCCACAGAGGATTTCAATAGGGTTCAACAACTGTTTTTATGGAAAACCCAGACTAAAGGGGTGGACAAACTAAAACACAAAGATAGACAAGGCAACGAAGGAGTGAAAATGATGAAAATTACAGCAAGACTAGCACTCAGAATCCCTGGAAATAAGAGGGGCAGAAAAAAGCAGAATGAGTTGTTGATGGAATTTGGAAATTTAATGATAGATTTAGGTAAGATGAAAGACCTATCCAATTACTCCTTTACTAACCTTTAACTATGAAGTTCACTTCTTGGAATATTAGGGGTCTAGGTAGTAAAAGGAAACAAAGGTTACTGAGTAATAGAATGAAACAAGCATCTTTGGATGTGATTTTCATCCAGGAAACTAAATGTTCCATTCAGAAGATACGAGATATCCATAGTAAGTGGCTCAATAGATTTGAATTTCTGGACGTCAAAGTGGAGAACACAGTAGGAGGTATTCTCACTCTTTGGAATCCATAAAAAATTGACTTAATAGATGTGGAGGCATCTAGGGATTACTTATTTGTAGTAACTCAACCAGCAGGAGATAAGGAAACCTACTTGGTAACAAATGTCTATGTTCCTCAAAGAATGGATGACAAACTCAAGCTTCTAAACTCTCTGAAGACTCTCATAGACAGATATGTAGGAATACCCTGGATCTTAGGGGGTGATTTCAACATGATCAGATCACTTACAGAAAAAAAGGGGGAACTAGAGTTCTAGGTAAAGACTCTATGGCTTTTCAAACCTTTATTGATAAGATGAAGCTAGTGGATATCAAAATGGATAACAGAATCTTCACCTGGAACAATAAAAGAGGAGGAGAGTCCCAGGTAGCTTCCAAATTAGACATATTCATAATCTCAGAGGATCTTATGCTCAATAACAAGGAAATGATGGCAAGAGTGCTCCCCTTTGGAGGCTCAGATCACTAGCCGGTACAACTGGAGGTTCAGGGCATTGGTAACCCCAGGAAATGACCTTTTAGATTTGAGAATATCTGGCTAGCCCACCCAGAATTTTTAAGCAACGTAATTGAGTGCTGGGTAGAGGATTTAAATATTTAGGGAACCAGAATGTTCCTTCTACAGAAAATATTGAAAGACATCAAGCTTCGGATTAAAGATTGGAACAAGAATGAATTTGGGAATATATTTGTAGAGAAAAAAATATTGAAAGCAGAATGCAGGAACGTAACCAAACCCTTATCAAAGAGGGCCATGATAAAGTCATAAGTGAGCAAGATACGAAATATTAGCAACAATGGGAGAATATATGCAAACAGGAGAAAATATTTTGGAGACAAAAATCTAGAGTCCAATGGCTAAAAGAAAGTGAACGTAATACCAGATTTTTTCACAAATCCACCATGGCAAACAAAGCACACAATAGAATTTCTCTGATTAAGGATAAAAGAGGAAATAATCTCAATTCTCATGAAGAAATAGAAGCAGCTCTAGTCCAGCACTTTTGAAGCATAGCACAGGAAACCTGTTATGAATGAGATCTCTACATCCGGGACTTCACTATGCATATACCCAGGATGGTATCCAGAGAGGATAATGTTAACCTTTACAGGCCTGTGACCAAAGAGGATGTCAATGGGGTTCTCAAAAGAAATGCAGAATGGAAAGGTGCCAAGCCATATGGTTTCAATGTCAACTTCTTCAAAGCTTGTTAGAATATTGTCAAACAGGACATTCTGCAGGTAGTGGAAGATTCCAGGAGGCGCAGAACCATTTTGAAAGCACTGAATTCCCCTTTTATAGCCCTGATCCCTAAATAGGAATTGGCTCAAATCCCTGATAGATTCAAACCTATAGTGTTGTGTAAGGTGGTTTACAAGATAATATCAAAAGTGGTTGCAAATAGACTTAAACCCCTCTTGCCTTCACTAGTTTGGGGGGAACAATCTGGATATGTGGAATGAAGGCAAATTCTTAATAACATCATCCAATCTTATGAAGTGGTGCACTCTCTAACTAGCAAGAGAAAATCTGGAATGATCATGCAATTGGACATTGCCAAAGCTTATGATAAGTTGAATTGGAACTATATAAGGAAAGTTCTTATTACTTTTAGGTTTGACCACAATTGGGTAAGATGGATCATGGCTTTGATTACCTCTTCTAGTTTTTCAATTCTAGTCAATGGCTCTACTTCAGAACCTTTCACTCTTTCCAGAGGAGTCCAGCAAGGTGACCCTCTCTCTCCCTTTCTCTTCATCCTCATGATGGAAGGACTAGGCAGGGCTATCAAGCATGCAAAAGTGGTTGGTAACATTAGGGGTATTCAACTCTATGACAATGGACAAGACTTGACTCATCAACAATTTGTGGATGACACCTTGCTACAGGGAATACCTATAGTCAAAGAAGCTCTTGCTTATAAACAAATCCTTAGTGACTTTGCCATGGCCTCTGGTTTGGAAGTTAATCTCTCCAAATCTAAGATTTGTTTCTTCAATACTAACATTGCTATTCAGAGGAACATATCTAGAATTATGGGCTTTCAAAGAGACTCTCTACCCTCGAAATACCTGGGTGTTCCTTTAATTATGAAACCGTTACACAAGAGAATCTAGGAGCCGATGATTAGTAAACTGCATGACAAGACCAGGAAATGAACAATGAGATCATTAAACTTGGCTGGTAGGTTGATCCTCACAAAGGCAATTCTGTAATCAATCCCAATCTTTATTCTATCAGCTATCCCTACTCCTAAAGGAATCCTGAATCAAATGAGAAACATACAAAGAGACTTTCTTTGGGGCAAGGGTGAAGAAAAGAAAAAATGGGCCTTAGTTGCCTAGGAAAAAAATTGCAAACCCAAAAACCACGGGGGTCTTGGATTGGATGATCCTGAAATTCTATGTAAAGTTCTAGGGGAAAAATTATGGTGGCGATGGATATAGGAACTAGAAGCACAATGATCCATCACTTGGAAAGAAAAAAATGGAAGCTCTTGGCTGGTTAATGACCACATAAGGATGGATGGAGATATAAGAGGTTCTCACATTTGAAACAAAGCTTGGGATAACAGAGGCTTAATTCAAGATAACAAATTCTGGGAAATCAGAGAGGGAGACTTAGCCTTATTGTTATATACCTAGGGGGGGTAATATGGGGTACCGAGGGAGGTACCCAAGGTAATAATGTAATAATGGGATGGGCCATAGTAATAAATAAGGTGGTTAACCCATATCATGTAAGAGACCACAAGTAGTTAGTAGTAATGTAATGGGCCCATGGTATTAGTGGATGGTATGAGGGAACCATGGTAATGATCCATGGTATTGTATGTATGAGGCCTATATAGAGGCTACAGACTCCACATGGGAGAATGTTAAGAAATATTGTCAATGAATATTGTATGAACAAGCATATGGCTTGTGGAGTGTTCTCCTTCCTTAAGGAGTGAATGTATGGTGTTGCCCTACCTTAAGGGTTTTATAATAAAGAAGCATTTCTATCTATTCAGATCTTGTTATTCTTGGGTTTATTTATATTTTCATATATTTCTAGTTTAGATCTATAACAATTGGTATCAGAGCTACAACAAGTGGTATCAGAGCTACAACAAGTGGTATCAGAGCACTTTCTTGGGCAAAAAAAAAAAAAAGTGGAGATTTTTTTTTTATTTTTGCAGGATTTCAAGGGCGGCGAGTTTGAAGATCATATCAGTATGTTTTGGTGCACGATATACTAAATCTGATTGTATATCTGGATTCTATGTGAAAAAATACCCGATTTCAAAAAAAAAATTGGTCGAATTGGAGTCCGGATGAAGGAGATATCGCTGATCTAAAAATCAGTGGGGTTGCAGATAATTTTTCAGGGCAGCGAGTTTGCAGCGCAGATATGGACGTCTTGGTGCAAGATCTAATTGTAGATCTGCAATATTTGTGAAAAAACACCTAATTTCAAAAACAAAATAGTCAAATCGGAGTCTAGATGAGGGAGATATCGCTGATTTAAAATCAGCTCTTTTTCAGAAATTTTGGGTGACGGCGGAAGAGTAGCAGCACAGATCTGGAATTCTAGTGCCTGGATTAGGATTTCTATCACATGGGCAGATGCAAAATGATTGTTCCATTTCTAAAAACAAGTCATAATAAGGATTCTGAACAATATTGACGAAACTGTGACAATTTCAAATTTTCGCCAAGTCAGTGAATTTTTTCTCAAAACCCTCTTCATGGCTCAAAAATGGAGTTCATCATTTGACGACCTGCAGTTGATCACACTTTCAGATGCAAAATTTGAAAAAATCTTTTTGGAAAAATGGTCTCGGGCTAAAAAAAGGAGAATGAGACACATAAAGGGTTATTTTCTATTGGTATCTCCTTATTACAGGTTCATGGATTGATTCAGAAAGAGAAGATCATTGTCTCTATAAATCCTAGTTGCAAGCATAATTTTATCAATGCCAATTTGGCAAAAAATTGCAAGTTCCAACAAAACATATTGAAAATACACCGTTGATGATAAAGATGTTCAAATTTATAAGGATTTGAAACTTTCTATGGATAAGTATGTGTTTCATGGTGATTTTTATGCTTCAGATATGGATAACATGGATGTTGTTTTGGGATACCCTTGGATGGAATTAGTGGGTACTATAAATATTAATCTGCAGAAGAAATTCCTGAAGCTCTAGTATAAAAAGAAGAAAATTACATTACAGGATATTTCCATTAATAAGTAGAGGCTTAGCCTTATTATGGTAGGATAGATGGCAACAAGAACCTATTCTGTTACATGAGGATTTGGAGGACCTCAAAGTAGAGACTGACACTAAGGAACTCACTCAAGTTAAGGACTTTTGGGATCAAACTAATAGTTCAGGGAATTGGAGAAACTGGAGGAAATTTGATCTTCGAAATGATAGTCCTCTAAAATCTAAGTCCAAAAGACTGATGAAAATGTTACAGCAAAGGAAAATTCTAGTTTCAAGGGGGCATGACCAGCTGAGATGGGGCAACAACAATGAGGGGAACTTTAATCTCAAAGAAGCTAAACTCATACTCCTTGATCTTGATTCCCAGGCTCCTGACAGGATTTGGAAAAACCTATGAAAGCATCAGGGTTGGATGAATATTAAACTTTTTCTGTGGCTGGTTCTACATAGGAAAATCCTGACCTGGGACAATATTAAGAAGAGGGGTTTCCTAGGGCCTTCTAGATGCCA
Source organism: Pinus taeda (assembly GCA_000404065.3). Taxonomy (NCBI): domain Eukaryota; kingdom Viridiplantae; phylum Streptophyta; class Pinopsida; order Pinales; family Pinaceae; genus Pinus; species Pinus taeda. The sequence continues at coordinate 99,679 of APFE030323649.1, forward strand.
ACTCTATGAGGCTCAAGAGGAAACCATGGAACACCTTCTCAATACCTGCATTTTCACATCCAGATTATGGGATGTTTTTGCCTCAATCTTCCAACAATCTGACAGAGATATTGGAAGTCTTTTCAATACCCCTACCAAATGGAGAAGGAAATTTTCGGATAATGAAGTACTTGGTTCAACATGGGAACTTACACCAAGCTTCATTATATGGAACGTTTAGAAAGAAAGGAAAAATAAAATCTTCAAGAATGTTAAGAAGTCTTCCTAGTGTATCTTTGATCTGATCCTAAAACAAATTAAAGTAACGGTTAGTACTACAATTCGAAATCTCACCTCGAATCCCCCTTCTGCTACAGACTGGAGGATTCTCTATAGGCTAGAATTGCAAGGACTCGTTCCTCAGGGATTAATCAGGAAAGTTTCAACTATGTATCCTGAGCTAGAGTTCTGGCATCCTCCCCCTAAGGGCTTTCTGAAATTCAACATTGATGGGGCTTCTAAACGTAATCCGGGCATGGTAGGCCATGGAGGGGTGTTAAGGGATGAAAAGGGAGACATTCTGTTTATCTTCCATGACCACTTAGGAAAGGAAACCAACAACATGGCAGAGTTAATGGCCATGGAACAATGTCTTGAGTTCCTGGTTCAAGAAAATCGCCAAAATACGATCATTGAAGCTAACTTCGAGTTGGTGATTAACTAAGTCAAGAGAATAAGATCGGGAACAACACTAGAAAAAACCTCTAAAAACTGGAGGCTCATTCAAGTCTTCCAATAGATTCACAGTCATCTGCAGAGCCTGAGAATAGTTAGTTTTGCACATGTACGAAGAAAGGCCAATAAACTTGGAGATTTGCTAACCAATCAAGGAGTGATCTGCACAGATAATAGGGTTGTGCTGAACTGGTGAGAGTTCCCTCGAAACATATTAAAAACGGAGTGTCAAAACCAAGTAGATGAAGACAATACAATGTTTCTTAAGAGAACCATGGAGGTGGGTTTAGTTAACTAGCAACTATTGGATCAATGGTATGTTCACAATGGGGTCTTTTGAAAGAGGTTTTGGGAGGTCAACCAGAGATCTCTAGATTATCTAGTTCAAGGAAGAATCCAGTTGTATTGACGAGAACGAAAGGGCTTCAAGGTTTGTCGGAAGGATGGTGGTGAATGCTCTACGCATAGAGGCACGAAGGGTTAGCGATGCGATTGGACGGGAGCAAAGGATAACCGGAAACTCCAAAAGGAGAGATCTTTTAATTTTACTCTTTTTACCGAGGCCGGAGTGGTTTTCAGGTGATTGCAGCCCTCACAAGTGAGAAGTGGTTTTTCCCCTTTGGGATCGATCCAATTCATTGAGCTCCACGTGGTAGTGGGGTTGGAGGGAATACTGCCCTCATTACATGCTATCATCCATGCATATGGGCAGGCGTGATTTCAATCTCCACTGTCGAATGGCACATGGCAATTCAACAGATTAGATTGCTCGTGCAATTTTGCGGACCCTCAAGGTAATTGGCGAGCAGCTCATCAGTGCGATTTGATTTACAGTGGTTGGATCAAACGGAAAGGATCAATGGTCGAGATTAAAGAGGAAGGCTAGGTTGGGTGGGAAAAGTTCATTCCGGGGGACTGTACCTATGTTTAAGAATGCAAACAACCATGTGTTCTTTTTTTTTTAAATCCAAGTCAAAAATCATGTATTTTTCTTTTGAGAAATGTAAAGTTTAGAGGTAGCGTTAAGGAATAGTTTTGTTGGGGTATCTCCATAGTCAACAACCATGAGAGTGTTGATGTAATCTATGTACTTTATTTTATGATTAATGAATTGAAAGGTCTGGCTCTTGCATTAGCAAAAAAAACACTATACAAGGTTCGAAGGGTGTCATAGCATGTGGGCCTAGAAACCCTATTCGCAAAACAAACCCTACAAAAACTACCCACCAGAGTAACCGTGCAAGCCAATGGCTTACGACTACATGCAGTCGGTGGTCTCAAATCATTGAAACATAATTATTGTAACCCTAGCCTATGACAATAGAACGCAAGTGACAAGGAAAATAGGGAATGACACTACCTGGGTCTAGCCAGAGCATCGAGGAGCCAAGTCCAAAACCCTCCACGACAAATACACTTGGAATGACATACATTAACCGGAGCTTGTGAGTAATATGTGGCAGAGAAAGTAAAGGCCAGAGAAAAGAACAAAACTAGGGTTTGACTTTAGCTTGCAGAGATAGGTCGCAGTCATTACAGTTACCTAGGGTCACTCTGCTCACGAAGGAGCAAGTGTGTTAGTTTAACAGCATGAAGAGAGAGAAATATTGGTAGCATAGAACAAAAATCTTACCTTTGCATTGCTGAATAAGCTGAAGCCGAGACCCTGTGACCACATCCTATTCACAAAACTGAGGAATACAACCAGAGACTCAACAACAGTCACATAGAAGGATTCAAGACCAAAAGGAGTCGCACAACCCAACAAATAACCAACATTGACATTGTACACAAAGAAATTTCAAAGTCCAACCAGCAAACTAAAGATTCATAACCTGACAGAAGGATTAAGTGCAGATAGAGAAACAACAACGATATAACTAGGTTCAAAATAAGGGTTCATACCAGACGGAGGAGCCGATGAGATTTCCAGGTCAAGAGCCGAGTTAGAGTACCAGAAACAACATAAATTTACACAGAGACAACCACGCAGCGTAACCACAATACAGAGCTGTCAAAACGCAAATAGTGTGCATGCAAAATGACCAGGAGATAGGGTTTGAGACCCTCTTACCAAAGCGGAGGTGACAATTCCAAGGAGTGGACACTTGTCCATCAATTGTTAGCACAAGTACAAACCATAAGGGTGGACTACAAACCAATTATTAAATCATTTCAATCAACCGTCAAATAAAACATATAATATGTAATCCAACCAATCATCATTAAATTCATTCACAATCATATTATTAACGTTGGTAAGTGTGACAAGGTTGGGCTGGAGCCATCAAAAAAATATACTTATGTTTTCTACATTACTTTCTACCCTGTTGTCACTGTCACCTCATACTTGACACCCATTCTTTGGGTTCTATCCTTGTTAATCTTCTTGTAGATTATATATGCACATTCTTCTGGTAATTTAATTCTCTTTAAGACAAAGAATTTTTTTATTCTCTTTGTGTCTAGATGTATGTGGATGATTTTTTTTATGCTTTTTTTTTAATATTAAAAACTTGCACCAAAATATCTGTGTCGAGGTCATTCAAAGTCTATTGGTCTCTATTTGTGCAGATTCAAATTTGATATTTTGCCATATTTTCAAGATTTTTTCTCTCGTGGTTAATTCACACAAAGTGGATGGGGATCAATTCTTGATTTTTAGGGGTTAGCCTTATTTTCATTTGCATAGATTCTGTTATCCTATTATGCTAGTTGTTCTATGCACTTCCTTTGCAATTGAAGTGTCTTTTGATAGTTCTATTGCAATATTAGTAATTTATCGATCATGAAACTTCCCACAAACCTTTGGATCTCAAAGTATCTAATTTTGAGCTCATTGGGTCTACAACCATGGAGAGAAACCAACTGAATGGACAAATTTGGTCTAATTTCAATTTAGGGAGCTTCCCTCATCTTTTGAATCATCCACATCATCTGAATTAGTTATTCATACTAAATGCTTTGCCTTTTTTTTATTGTGTTTTCTTTGTTGACATATATGGATATTTCTCATGTCTTTTGACATCATACTTTAAGATCACTCTCTTCCTTTTCTTCATGTTAAACCTCATAGTGATATAGGAGATTTGAGATTTGTAGTCCTCTTTTATTCCCTTGAATTTCTTTCACTATGTTTATTTTAAGCTTGATTTCTATTTGTCTTAATTCTTGGCATTGACCATCTCGCTACACATTTTTTTTAAGGAGAGACTACAACTTCAAAAAACATTACAGGCTTGGTATTTCTTTTAAAAATGATTTATGACTTCTCAATAACATGGTAATACATTAACCACATGATATTGTATGTATTTACCAATAGTATCTTGTTATGTACTCCTGATTTGAAGATAAACTCTTTTGTATATCAGTTAGTAGCACATCTTGAACAAACTTTGGACAAGCCTTGACTATTGGAGGAATTCCAATAGTGTGGTAGTTGGCCCTACCAATATCAATTTTTTTTTTTCATTATTGTAGAAATTGTTTTCATTAAATTTAATGAAAAAAATTTCTTCATGTACATGAAATATGCAGCTACACCAATCAAGAAATACTTTCACTTTGCATTGCTAGTCTTACATACTTTTTGAGTACTTTGATTTGATTAGGGTTTTCTCCAGCTATAATAAGTAAGATACCAAGTCCCTTAGACAAATAAAGTGAAAATTTAATCCCTTTCAAGATATTATGGAGATGATCTCCTTCTAACATGTTGCTTCTCCTCTAGCACTGACTTAATTCTTCTTTTTCTTTCTTGAGCATCTCCCCATGAGGCTATAATGACTTCATTTTTCTATTGAATTCTTAAAATTCTCCTTTATCTTCCTCTTATGTACCTTAGTTGGTTGCCTTATTTTGTCACATTTTCTTCATTGTTTGGTTTACTTGGAGTTGTTTTCATCTTCTTTCTAGAGATATTTAAGGTATATTGTAGCTTGCAATCCTAGGATTTGCGACCAATGTTATCACACACATAACAAATTGTGTGGCCAAGAAATAGAGGAAATGATGTGTATATTATTGTATTTATGTCCTTTTTTATATCATTTTTTTCATTCTACAATTTTATGTACAAATTAATTACACATATGACAACAACCATAAAAATGATTTGTGTACGAATATATGATTCTCTTATCTCATTGGTTGATTAAGGGAGTCTTATTTTTAGCTACTGATTAAACTTGATTTTATTTTCCTTACATGGTTCTACAACATGTCCATGTTCATGGTGAGAAAAACATTTGATATTTTTGAAAGGAGAAAATAATCTCTTTTGGAATCTTCCAAACTTGCTCATTTTATCTCTAGGAGAAATTAGCCTTTTTGCAAAGGACATTTTATTTGAACCATTATTTTGATGTTGGTTTTTGGTAGTATAGTCAATAAAGATAAAGACCCTCTATAATTTGTGAGGTTGTGAAAGAAAACACAAAGGTAACCACAAACCACTTTGGAAGATGGGATCCTAGCCCTACAAGGTTAGAGATGGCTCTTGATATTTAACTTTCTTGTATTTATATATTAGGCTAGTTGTGAAAGTTCAAGTTTAGTTTATGAATTGGTTTGGTTGGGATAGCAAGCTAAGATCTATTGGGAAATGGAGTCTGCAAACTTAATAGGGATCTCAAATTTTCAAAAGAGCTTCACACGGTAAGGTATGTGAACTAAATGGATCCTTTAGATTTAAATGAAATATAATGGAGGAAAAGATATAGGTTCAATTGAAGCTAAAGGGAAGTTAAGAATTCTTTAACTTGATATCACAAGAAAACATTCAAATTATCCACCAAAATGTGTATCCTTCAACAAATTATCCACCAAAATGTGTATCCTTCAACAAATTTTGTTTATCATCTTTCTGTAAAATAATTCAGATTTAAGAACACATAAGTATGGAAACAAAGAAATAAACACATAGAGAGTGAGGGAAGTACTTCACCAAATAATCCAACTCATGAATCCTATGAAGAATGTCATTTTTATCATTCATCATTCCACTAATTCTTGAAAAGTATACAATATATTTCTTCTTACAAAAACCAACCCTTGAGAAGTATTTATACAAATTATAAACAAAAATATATTGAAAAAATACCAAGATTTATTACAAACATCTATACAAATATGTTGAAAAAGAATTCAAGATTTTATTCAAAAAAGTATAAAAATAGACTAAGCTGTTTAAAAAATATGACTGGGTGAGTGCTGGCACTATTTTGGGGCGTTTAAATAAGCAAGATTGTTTGTCCAGGTGGTAGATGTGTGTGCTGTCCCACTTTTCACTGCATTCTGTTTTCATGACTTTTGTGACGAATGTGCAATGATGTCCTTTGTTCTTTTTCTTCGATTCTTAAAACATGCTCGAAAGGTTCTAGTTGTCTTCTTTTCCTTTGGTGCTTCTGGTTATATTTCAATTTCATCATTTTCCCCATTTTTACATTAATTTGATTCCATTGATATACTATTGGGAAATTTGGGGAAATAATTTTTAATCATAATATATCTGGAGCAAATGGGTGATTATTTTGGAAATCTCATTGTGATCCATTTTAATGATGAAAGTGATAGGGGTTGATTCTTTCAAATTGTGAATGGAGGGGCCACGTGGTAGTTGGGGACTGGAGGAAATGAACATACTATTGGGATAGCGGAGGCGAGAGGTGGACCTCGCTGATAAAGGTAGGATGGAAATGCGGGGCCGAAAAACACTCTCGGCCATTGATCTCAGTAGGGTCAATCTAGGTCATTTCAAAATGAAGAGCTTTTAATTAATATAAGGCCTTTGAAAATGAACGGACCCAACAACACTTTAAATCCACCCTATAACATATCGCATCCACTAGGGGCTTTTGCGTGATTTCAATCGCATTGGAGGGGATCACATAGGACTTTAATGCACACACGAACCTGAAAGCCTCACAAATCCACCCTATAAGATATCACATCCAGACTGGGACTTAAGCACAAACTGGGACTCAAAATCTTTCAAAATACAATTTATAATCCCGTCAGGTTTGGAAGGTGGCCGTGTATTACATGGGGGAGCATAGGATAGAAAGACTCAAAAACTTTAAAATATAGTGTAAAATCCTTTCATATCCATTGCAATCACAATATGAAGGGGGCTGGTGAAGTTTCTTGACATATGGGAATTGCGATTGCGATCAAAATTGGTGGAATGAGGAGTAATAGGTTCTATGACGTAGAACTTTTCGATATGCAATAGCATGATCACACTCGCAAAAGAGAAGGGGAGATGGGTGATTTTTATATGAGCCTTTGCAAAATGCGATATGGTGACATGTGGTCTGCACATCCTCTTTATTGCATCAGGAGTGGTGTGGGGTTTATGTTACAATATATGGTTGGGTCTTTTAATAAACATGAGATATATAATGCGATGCGATATAATGAAAGGGATTTTGGCATGGTTTGTGATATATGGTGGGAAATGGGGAACATGTATAGAGCTATACGAATAGAATGGAAATACGACCATGCTTAGAATGATATAATATGGAAATTCAGTTAGATTTGGATATACAAAGGGAAGATGGATTAAGGCTAGATTTTGGGAATTAATATGATAACATAGGAAAAATGGATCACGGCTAGAGTCACACGGAGGAAATAGGAATTTGTGAAAATGGGGTGGTACTTTGCGGGTCCCATCTAGAGTTAAAAATCATAATTGCATATTCATAATGGGGGAAAGGAGTTGTAAAAAAGGATAAATGTAAATACAATTTAAAATTGTAGCAGAAATAGTTTCAATACCTTTATCTCCTTTTGAAGTTCAAACTTCGTCGTGGCCTATCTTTCAATCCAGGAATCAGATTTGAGCACAAGATATACCATTGGAAAGTTGCTTTTGAGAACTTTTTGATGAAAAAACCTACCGTTTGATCTGATCCAAACATTGGGATGCAAAAATATCCTTAAATTCTAATACTTGGTGTCTCTTTGGAAATAACTTTCATGATGAAATATTATTTACATCATCTCAAACATAATAGGTAAAACAATATCTCATCCTCTAAAATTTATAGGACCCTAACAGTGGCTCCAGTTGGTGATGACACTCTCCTTGTGAGGTGTCAAGAACATTGTAGACTAGTAGCCTGATCCATTGGGCTGATCTGAAATTTGCAACTTGTTCTGCCATAAAATCTCTATGACTTAAACTCTTAAACTGAAATCAAAGCCATTCTACAAACTGAAATCTAAAATACCTATTGAACTAAAAACTGTACTGCTATTTGAAACTGAAACTCACCATAATTCTTGAAAAAGATGCTCAAAGTGCTGAGCTTATTTACACACACCTACTCACTCTAATCTGATGAAATGACAGTAATATCAGGTAATAACAAGTTTCCAATGCAACAAATCACGTAGATGACTCCTAATTTGAAGCTTGCATTTAATTTCTCTAAATAGAAAAATAAATACAAAAAATGGAAAAGCAAAATTCCGACTTGAGCCTTCTTCATAATCCATAACCAACACAAAATTCAGTTTTGTTAAAGGTTCCAATAGGTTTTCCAAAGGATCCTCAGCATCATGGAGAATTTCTCTTAGTTTTACTATTCTTGAAAATAACTTCTCATATACTTCATCAAAAATCTATTTATCGCTTTTTGAATTTTCTGTCATTGTGTTTTCAAGGGATGTAAGATTATAGATATTGTGTTTATCATTTGTAGGATGTAAAACAACTTGTTGTTCTTCAACATCTCCTTCAAACTCAATGATACAATTCTTTTGTATTGAAAAGATGATTGGAATAATTTGTTGGCAATTATGTTTATCTCCATGTGACTTTGTTTGAGAATTGGCCTGTGCAGGTTTAGTATATACATTGTCCACACATACACTTCAAAAATATGAACTTAACAATCTTGTCTTTGAAAAAAATTCAGAAAGTGAAAATTAATAAGAAAAAATTTGAAAGGCAATCTATTGAGTTGATTTAATCACTGTAAATATGACTGAATCACATCCATTAATTGTCAACCTAGGGTAGATATGTTATTTCAAAGGAGTATGCCCTATATGTGCTGATACACTTCAGACAAGAGTAAAATTAAAAGATAAAACAATGTCGCTAAATCTAATTGCAGAAAGTGACACTCATTCAGAAATACAAAACATTCTATAGAGATGAAACCACACTTCATGTTACCAAAGGAAAGGTGCACCACACATGACACCAATAACTAAGACCTAAATATTATGTTCAACCCAATCCTGTGTGATAGCATATCATAAATTTGGAAATAGAAATAAACCCATTCTGCAAATTACACGATGACATAAATGATTGCACACTTACAGAAAGGAATAATAATTGATCTACCACTATGGTACTACTGCTATTGCAATCTCTTGACAAGTCCAAAATAAGAAACAGATCAGTCATGCAAATCTCACAATTCACATGCTGATCAATATAGAGAGAACATATAAATTGTTACAACAAGTTCTAAATATGAGGCTTATTTTTGTTACATCATTCTTCAAAATCACAACTATCTTGATTCCCTAGCTGCCTATGGATAATACAATCTTTGGGACATCTATCCTGTGGAATAGTATCCACAGTCCTTAGATGGTTACAAAATAGTCAATTTCGCGCAGTGTAACAACAACGCTCAGGGTGTAGCAACAATTCCTGCGGTGTAACAATAGTTTGGAGTGTGACAGCAGTGTTTCAGGTATAACAACAAGTACTCAAAATCCATTGTTCATCCCTTGGTTGTGGTTTTGGAAGCATCACCTGAAAGAAATAGAACCATAGAGCCTTTTCTTCACAATTGCCTTGGTTAGCTATAAAAAAAGGTATCACCTCATTCATATCTAACAAAAATGACAAAATAATATGTTATGAAAGAAAGAAATTCTTACAACTAGGAAAAAGGTAATTGTGATGTAAAGTCCACGGGTTCAAAGATGAAATGGTCAAGGATAGGGGGGAAAAGGTATCCAAAATATGCATAAATCCTGCACCCAACATCTCCCCCATGTTGAAGCAATTGCATGTCCTCATGAAAAATACCTCAGAGCCTGTTGTTATGCTTCGTATGCAATTCTCTCAAATTATAAGCATTAGAAGTATCCTCTTCAGTAGCCCTCTAACCTTGACTAGCCATCAGCTGATGTGGCCAATATTCCTCCTCATAATCACACAATTGATACTGAGGCTAGTATTCCTCCACTGGTAAGCAAATTAGAGTATATTTGAATCTGGTTCCTATCTAAAAGGCACCCAAGAAGTCTACAATCTGTACATATTCTCAGATCCATGAAATCGAAAACACAAAATTTTGAAAACAAAATCAGTTTCTCTCTTGTAGTCCTTCACTACTAACCTCTGTGTGCTTGTAGCACCCTATTAGTGCACATCCCTTCATTTGTACAAAAATGTTGAGGTAGATCTTCACAATCCTCCACCTATAGATGAATGTGTGCTCCTTGACATCCAGAAAACTCAAAAATTTCCTAAAGATTCATCTCTGTTCTCCAACCATTCCTAGTTCATCCTAGATCATCAATGTTTCCTTTTCTTCATTCACGTCCAATGACTTCATAGGCATATGCCAATCTATCTAATTTTTCATGAAAGAAAGGAAGGTGCGCAACTACAGATCACCCATGTAAGGAAGAATGTTCGCGACCATGTGTGTGGTGAAATGTTCACAAATTATGTTATGAAGAAAAAGCTCACAAAGCAAGCTTTGATCCTGGAAGTTGCAAGCATGGAAAACATCCAAAAGAGTTCTGGTAGAATTACCCAAATAGAGTCTATTTTCATAGACCACATTCAAATGAAGCAAGAAAAATCATTCCCACAAAAAAATTGGGTAAGATAGAGAGGGTCTTCTACACCCTAACAGATTTAGGGCGAGTTCATGCAACTTGTTTTTTTCATTTGTCAGATCCTGAATATGATCCTGTAACAGATGAAATTGCTCTTCTTTCTTCTCCATAGCTTCCTCTTTCCCTTGTCTGCCAAATCCTTCTCAGCCCATTTCTCCTTGAGTATGTATATAACTTTCTGGTGTGCTGCTAGCGAGATCACTCCATCCTGCAACAAGAGTTCCTGGCATTTCCATTTATGTAACTTAGATATCCATAAAATTCTCTTAGAACACCATCCTCATTCAGGACCCTATGTTCCTCTACATGCACTGTCACTTGGGGGTGTAACAACATCTCGAGGATTGAGTTGCTCCATCTCGATTGTTTTTTCTTGTGTAACAATAGTGTCATTAATGGGTTCTTATGTATCAATCTCTTCTTTTCATCCCTGATTAGCTTCTGCCTATACTGCTAGTTCTTATGTAACAACAGTGTCGTCAACACGTTCTTGTGTATCATTCCTCATGTCACCACCCATTGAATTCTTCGTTTCAACTGTTGGTTCTCGTGTATCATCAATATTGTCAATAGGTTCTTTTGTAATAGTTTTCCAAGGATTAGTTTGAGTCTCCATCGAGGTGGTGCTTGCAGTGCAGACTTTATATCCAATTTCTTCTAGGTTTATGGTGCATGTTGCACACATAGAACCTTGTGCAGAATCTCCCCTCATTTTGTCCACTGCTTCTGCCAGAGTATCTAGGCCTAGTACCCTTACTTATGCTCTACTTTCTTCTAATTGTTCATTTAATTTGTCATTTTATTCTTCTAAGCTTTTTATTTTAAGCAGCAAAGATTGAGTCTCATTCTTACCTGGCACATCGTCTTCTTCTCGATGGATTTGTTCCTCCTCTTTCTGCTTCCCCATGTCCTTTCTTGGTTCTTTGTTGGATGAATGTGAAGGTTCTCGCCGCGAACTGAATTTTACCCTTTTATTACCTTTCAACTTGTTTAATGGCCTTTTCTCGAACCTTCCCCCTCAACATTGGCCTCATTTTCCAGTTTCCTTTTCTTCTTTCGAGGCGTCAGGGGATTTAGTTCGCCTCTTATGGGAGGTCCTTAGTTTTCTACTCATGAATTCTTCCCAACTTCAGACTTGCCATTCCAAGGCATCCAGTACAATCAATTTGATCAGACCATGATTGATGACACAAGTCTCAGGGTGTGCAACAATTTTACAGCTATAGACATGTGTCTGATGTTCTCTAACAAAAAATATAGAATTTTAACCAACTGCCCATGCTGCACGTACTTTAGTAATGACAAATGGTAGTTAAATATAAATTTTGGCCTTCCCTCATAGGTGATATACTTAATGATGTACATGGAAACATCTCCCCAGGACTCAGGGAATGACAATCTATTAATTCCCCTACCCTTCTTCTCCAACTATTCTTCTCCTTGAAGGAACTCAACCATAAGAGAAGGGTCATTTCTTTTTCTATCGAACCACCTTTTCCCAACACTTTGTAGTGATGTTACACAGGCGATTACTTCCTCGATGAATTCGAGTTTTAACCTCTGGACTTTTTCATAGTATCTGTGCATTTTCCGAGCGAATTCCATCGCCACTAACTCTTCTGAACCCTTAAGTCATTCAAAAAATTTGAACCATCCTGCTTTCTTAAAGACCTGGCATGCATCACGGAAATTCTCTAAAGCTTCCATCTATGTGGGCTCCTATTCGACTGCTACTCCTCCCATCTCTTCTCGAGCACTTTGTACTATATTCTATCTCTAAGAATTTGGAATGAAGGTGCAATGCTCGTTGAGGTTGACGTTGGGGAAGTAAAAGGAAATAAAACAAGGATTTCAGATTGAAGAGGATTGTACACACATGTTATGGTCCATTATTGTTTTAGATCATGAAGATATAGCATTAAATGTGTTTTCAATCCTTGTCTTGATTGGAATAAAAGGGATAATGATGACAAAGTTTTAATAATGATTACCGGCTTTAAATTCGAGATCATAGATTACGAAATGACTCGTCATCTCCCCCAAGTTTAATGTGACGTTCGTCCTTGCCCATATAAAGAGATGCCATATTTGATTTCCATAATTGTTAAATAGGGGACATAAGTGACATACACTTATGTGACTTACCTGGTGTGATGTGGAAAAAATTTTGGTGACAAGAATTGATCCTGATGATGTTGTGCTAGTTGTATGAGTTGATCCTGTGGCATAGTGCTAATGAACACTCCTTCTTTTCTTATTACGGTTGACGATTTCATTGATGTGGCTTCTTACAAGTTGATGGTTGTTACTCGTGCAAAAACAACCCGTTTCCATGCTATTTGTACAGCCATGTTTTATTTACATAATCTTCCTAAAAATACTTACAAAGAGAATTTACAAACATATCCTAATAGAACTTGTAACAACATAAAAAAGTATAATATATACAAGTTATAAAATGTGTTACAGAGAGAAAATCAATGTGTAACAACCACCAATAGAAGTTGGGTTTCAGATATAACAATCGGTCTTCCTGCGCCCCAGAAAAGGTTTACACAATCATATTTTTATTTATTTATTAACAAATGTTGGGTGTAACCACTTCCAACAAAAGCTGGTTTTCAGCTGTTACACTTATTGGAAAATTAAGAAATTGGCAAGAGAGGGAAATTATCCCCTACCTTCATAATCTGAAGGTCAAAATCCTTGACAATGTTGATGAATGATTTCTTTGAAGCGGGTTTGTGATATAGTTGAAGACGATGCCCATTAGCAAACAATGGTGTCCTACCACTGTTAATGGTTACTAAATTTACAATCCGATTGTTAAAGACTGCGTCAAACTCATAAGGACCTAGCCACCTAGTGCAGAGTTTCCCTTTAAAATACTGAAATCTTGAATCATACAAGAGACCCCAATCTCCTTTTCGAAATTTCTTCTTTTTAATAAATTTATCGTGCCACTTTGCTCTTTGCTGTTGGACAATGTCTGTTTGTTGAATAGAAGCTAACCATTTCTCATCTAGTTCATTAAGTTGATTCAACTATTGTTTTAGTGCTATTATGAGATATAGCTTTACGAGGCAGTGTTGTTCTCAATGTCCTAATTTCAAACTCTATAGGAAGCAAAGCATTTTTTCCATACACTAATTCGTATGGTGAGAATCTCGTAGTGTTTCTCCATGTAGTTTGGTATGCCCACAAAATTTTTGGGAGTTTATCAGCCCAACTCCTTTGATGGCTAGGTACAATCTTGGTAAGAATACCCTCAATAACCTTGTTGGTGCTTTCTACATGGCCATTTTCTTGAGGATGGTAAGGCAAAGTGATTCTATGACAAATTATCTATTTCTCAACGAGGTTCTGAATCAAATGAGATGTGAATTGGGGAACTCCATCTGTCACTATTTCTTTGGGTACTCCAAAGTAGACAAAAAATTCTTTGAACAAAAAGTCTGAAACACCTTGCTCTGTAGCTCTGGTTAATGCTTTCACCTCGACCCATTTTTTGACATAGTTGGTGCAAACTAGAATGTAGGATTTTTATTGAGATGATGGGTTAATTGGTCCTACAAAATCTAGGGCCCACTTCTTGAATGATTCTAGGACTATTTGCGCTCACAATGACATCTCTTCTGATTGAAGTGGTTGACCCATTCTTTGGTAGCTCTCAAATCCCTTCACAAATTTCTTGCCATCCTAGAATATTGTGGCCTAATAGTATCATGTTGAGAGAAATTTGTATCTTGTTCTCTTATCTCCAAAGTGACCTCCACAAGGCTCCTCATGGCATGCTTGAAGGATATCAAAAGTTTCATCCTCCCTTACACATATTCTAATCTGATGATCTGGCCCAGTGTGATAGAGATTTTTTTCTATCGATGAGTATCCAACACTTTGTTGAATGATCCTTTTCTTTTCCATGTAGGATAGGTGTTGGGGAATTTTCCCGCAACAAGATAATTAGCTATGTTTGCATACCATGGTGAGTGAACTGAAATAGCAAAATGATATTCATCCAAAAAGGAATATTCAATAGGCATGCTTTTACTACCAACATTCAATCTAGAAAGAAAATTCGGTACCACGTTATCCTTCCAAGGTTTATTGAGGATAGATATCAAATTCATGTAATAATAGTAACTACCGTGTAACCCTACCATTAGTGATTAGTTTTTTCATCAAAAAATGAATGGTAGAGTGGTCTGTGTGTACAAACACTTGATATCTTATTATGTAGTGCCAGAATTTATTGATGGCATGCACTACTGCAAGGAATTCCTTCTCAGTCACCGTGTAATTGAGTTCATTTGGAGTTAAGTTTTTACTTATATAATAAATGGCATATGGTTTCTTGTCCTGCAGCTAGCCGAAAACAACTCCCGCAACAAAACCATATGCATATTTAGTTATGCGGAATGATAGATTCCAGTTCAGGTCCCGCAAAACAGGAGCTACTGATACACAATATTTTGATTTCACAAAGGCCTTCTCACATTTCCCTATCCATGCAAATTCTTCCTCTTTCAGAAGTAAAGAAAATAAAGGAGATGAAATCCTTGAATTTTTTTCTATAAACCTCCTATAGTACCCTGCATGACCCAAGAAACTATGTACCTCTTTTTGTGAGTTGGGAATTAGGATTTCCAAGATTACCTCTATCTTAGTAGGGTCCATTTTAATTTCTTTAGCTGAAATAAGATGTCCTAACATGATCCCTTCATTCATTATCATGTGAAATTTCTATGTACCGAATGAAACACTATAATTCACACATCGTTTTAATACTTGTTCCAAATTAACTAATGGTGTTTCAAAGGCATCCCTATAGGGTGTGAAGTCAACCATGAAGATTTCTAGATAGTCATTTAGCAGATCCAAGAATATTCGTAATATTTCCCTTTGGAAGGTTGCGGGCACATTATAGAGTCCAAAAGGAAGAACTCCGTAGGTGAAAGTTCCCCAAGGGCAGGTAAAGGTCGTCTTATCTTGGTCTTCCAGGGCAATATGTATTTAGTTGTATCCACTAAACCTGTCTAAAAATTAGAAAAAATTCTTCATAGACATGGTATCGAGGACCTGCTCTATAAATGGAAAGGGAAAATGGTCCTTCTGGGTAGCCTTGTTAAGTTTTCTATAATCCACACAGACCCTCCACTTGCTGTTATTTTTCTAGATAATGATAAGTACAGATACCCACTAACTGTCAGAAATGGGATAAATGAAGTTGGCATTTAGGAGTTTGTTCAATTATTCTTTTATTGCCTCCTTTAATGTAGAGTTCATACATTATTGTGGTTGTCTCACTGGATTACAATCATCCTTCAAATAGATGTGGTGAGTGCATGGGATAGGATGGATGCCCTTCATATTTGTATAGGCCCATGCAAACATATTTTTTTACTTCTGTAATAGTTGTAACAATAGTCTATTCTGTTCAGTAGTTAGGTTTGGATTAACATTAAGATATTTACCTAGATTGCTATTAATACTTGGAGCGGCCTTCATTTGTTCAAGGCTCAAATCTTCTAAGGTTTCCTCCTCCCTCGATTTTTCAATGGAATTAAAAGAAAATGAATTCCTAATGAATCCACTTATGATATAATACTCCATTTCATCCTTAAAGTATTATGCCTTCCCGAGGGTGAGAAGTGGTTGTGAGCGATATGACTCGGGTTTAAATTCATCCCACAAGGGGTTTCCCGAAGTAGTATCTAGTTTTGCTAGTGGATAAATGCTAAGTTTCTTGGTGGCTTGGCCATAATAAATCATCATGGACCCAGACCTGCATCCTATGAATGCATTTGTAGTGGCTAGCCACAACCTTCCTAAAATTAAAGGATGCCCCCCCATTTTTTATTTAGTTTGTAAAATAAGGGAGTTAGCAAGATATCACCAAGAACCTACTGTAATCACTATGTCTTCTATCATTCCCTTGGGTTTGACACGAGACCTATCTACTAGTTCCAATACTGTAGGTGTGTCTCTTAATCTGTGTAATCCTAAAGTGATGAAGAGTTATTTCATCATTACGTTAATGGTTTCCCCTAAATCAATCAATATATTCGTAATGGGTATGCCATTGATGTAAACAATGATGGTAGGATTCCCTAGATCATTATATTTGGTTAAAAGGGGCTGATCAATCATCAACTTGGACAAATTTCCCATCACATGAATAGTAGTAGGGTCCTTAGGCTTCCTTCCAGTATTTTTAACACTCAAATAGTATTTTTGCATAGACAGGCACATCTCTGATAGCCTGTAGTAGAGGGATCCATATGTGTAAGTTTTTTAACTCCTTGAGAAAATCTGATTCCAGGTGTGAAGTCATACCAGTTTCTGCAAGCCTTTGAGGATATGGAGGATCATTAGTTGTTATAGTCAAGTCGGTTGTTACAAGTTTATCATCTTTACTTGAACTGGATGTTACAGGAACAACAATCCCCTCCGAAACAACTGTTAAAAGTGTGACAGGAGCTTCAAAGTCTATAGAACCTCCCTTGGGTGACTCACACTCTTCTTCAGTTATAATAGGGGAGATTTTTGGATGAACTACCTTCTCTGACCGAAGATGGATTTCATTATACTCGAGAGGAGTGATACAATAATTTTGAAAGGTGGCCGAAGGTTCAATGTTCTAGGTTTCGTTATTGTTTGGGTTCTAGTTAGGTTTCACAGATAATTGGGGTCATATATAAGGTGTAGCAACAGGTGCTTGAAGAGGTTGTAATTGCAACTGCTATTGTGCTGGTATTATCGGAGGAATTGGTTCTAGCGAATTTCCTCTCCAATTCTGAGTCCAAGGATATAGTTGCGATGGAGGGAAAAGGAAAGGTGATGAGGTAGGCCACTGTTTCCAAGTTGAATTATATTGTGTCAGAGGAGGGGCAAAGTATTTCCATGGAAATTGCTGACCATTATGTGTACTATTCCATGGATTAAAAGAAGAGAAATATTGAGGCATACCTAGGGGTTATGATTTCCATGGTTTCCTAGATCCAATGAAGTACAATATTGAAACTCCTCACTTGATTCCTTAAGCACGGATTTCAATATAGGAAGCTCTAGGCAGTGACTTGTGGAATGCTCTAGATCACAGATGTTGCACAGGACGATGTTGTTTACCCTACATTCCTTCCAAAAATGCTTATCCTTGCATACCGGGCAGGACATGGCTAAAGCTACATCAACCTCATTATATGCTTTCTTCACTTGTGCTGTCGTTATTTGAGAATACATGGTAGTAAGAAGACCGGTTTTAAGATTCTCGAACAAGTTCCCAATTTCCGCCCTGGTCACACCACCATTTGCACATTTTTGTATCCATGTAGAGGCATCTCGCACCCTGCTTCTTACCATCGACAATCCTTTAGAGCATCTCAAATAAAGATTTACTATCTCAGGAAATGGTTCCTGAGATTTATCCCCTTTTCGTAATAGGTTCAGGATATCGAGGCAACCATCTCTCATAACTCATATGAATATGGTCTTCAAGATCTCTTTATCTAAGTCACTGTGTTTAGATCTCTACAAATTGTAATGGAATCGTTCCACATGATCCTCGAAGCTTTCTTCCTCCTTTTGTGTCCTCCTGAATATTTCTTCCCTCAAGTCCCTCATTCTGAAATAATCTTGATACTTAGATAGAAATGGTTATTTCATGTTGCTCCATGTTCGAATGGTAGCAGAGCCTAATCCCATGAACCATCTCAATGCTGCTCATTTTAGAGTAGCATGGAATAATTTCAACTTCTGAGCATTTGAAACATAATCATAGCTCATGCACAAGACATCAAATTCAAACAAGAAGGTGTTAGGATCTTCTACAGTCATCCCTTAGAAGGATGGAAGATATGACAAAGGAATGTTTTTCATGGGAGCTTCGCCTCTAATATCCCCTATTGGAAACTCAAAGGTGGTGATGGTGGCATCTGTTTTATTGTTTTTGTCATTATTAACCCCGATTGTTGATCCTCCTGATCCTTTCTATGATAGGTATTCTGTAGACCATCTTGGTGACTATCCTGTGCATGAAGATTTGTTAATTGATAGCTCAAGTTGCTTCGAGGTTGGCTATTTTACTACACTACGTGAATCAAGATATTGATAGGTCAACGAATACTTTCCCACCCCATATCATCATCAGATAAAATTTTGCAAGGCTGATGTAAAGTATTAAGTATTGGTTCCTAGGAGACTATATGATCTTCAATCTCATTGTTACTTAATAACTGTGATTTTTGAATAAAGGAGTCTCCAATGTAACACAAAACAAGGTCATCATCTATATAAGAAGGTTTTTGCCTCGTTATGCTCGTTTCATCTTACTTTCATGCTTCATCAGTGATCTTATAATTTTGTTTCAACTCTTCAAATGTAGCATAACATAAAGTAAATATTTATTATGAATTTATTTCAACACATGAAATGTGGCATAACATAGGTGTAAAGAGTTATCATCATCATAATTTGAATTGTTTGCTTGATGTTCAATGTCTAAAATATAAGCATGCTCATCTGTTTCAATATTTTCAACCTATTTGTCATCGTTGTCATAAGAAACACACACATCGTGATTGTTTTCCTTAACTGGTTGAAATTTAACATCCTCTTACTGATAACCTTCCACTGGTTGTTGTTCTAAACTAATTTCAAATGAATACATAAAACAACCAGTTTCTAACTTCTCGTGATGTGACCCAACAACCTCTCCTTCTTCTTCCATATTTGCTTGAAAAGGAGGTATCTTTTGTTTTCAACTAACAACAAGTTTGTCTTGCAAAATAAATGTGTTCATAAACCTTTCCATGATTTTCATTAATGTCTTTAACGTAAGGTTTATAAATGAAGAAACTTCTCTTTAATTACTTTCCTTATTTCTGCTTCCATTCTAGATCTTTTAATGAATAGGTTTATTTCCACATCAATAACACTTTCTTTCATGTCATCCAAAGTGGAAGGGTTTCTTTCTCTAAGATAATAGGAAATCTCAACATCAAAACCATCTGGATAATGAAGCATAGCCAATCCTAGGGGAGGCTTTATATCAGTAGGTATGGAATCATAAACACTATTGATTTTGGTTGAGAAATCTTGGAATATCTCATCGACCTGCCTTCTTAGATTACAATACTCATCCATAGTCTAAAAAGGGTTCTTTCTAACCTCCCATCTATTAAAGAAAATCATTTGAAACTGTTGGAAATTAGGAATACGTCTAGCTATCAAACTTATATACCATTTCCTAGATTTTCCTAAAAGGCTTTAAGAAAACAACCTCAATTTGAAATCTTCATGATTGACTTCCTCCAAGTAAATGAAGTCAATTATTTTGTCTACATGTTTTCTTGTGATATTGATTGTACCATCAAATTCAGGTAGCCTCTGATCATAGTAACTCCGTTGCTCATGCAAAGGGAATGAAATATTTAATGATGCATATGGACAATGGTCATAACTAAAGTCTGAGATGAATTTGTACTTGATGGACTATGTTTGTTATTTGGATCTTGTTTGAGACAACCAATATTAAGATGAGATGCATTTGCAACTTCAAGGGAAGGATATACAATCCCAGAAAGGGGTTCATGTGCATATTCATAATCTTGATTTGGATTTAAATAGACCAACGAAAATCCTTAAGATACTTTCAGGGAAAGACAGAAGGCATTTGACAAAACATAATACTAAATCTTGTAGTAAATTAATGTCTAAATACATGACTTTAACATGTTGTCTTCCCATCCTTATGTTGACAAGGCATGTCCTTCTTTGAATTTTATTTGAAGTTTCTTGGAACTTGGTTTGTGAAGCCATCGATTCTAGATTCTTTGATAATGGAGTCGCCATGAAAGCTTTGAGCTCTTGATACTTTGAACATGGAGTCGCAAGGTGAATGATAAAACTTTCTTGTGTCTGATCACTGTCCGCCATCACCAATTAGATCTAGAACTTGATATTGTTTTATGAGGAACTTGCAATGTTTAGGTTGCTAGAATGTTAGCACTTTGTGATTTCCGAATTTGTGATAGAAAATATAGAGGTAACCACAAACCACTTTGGAAGCTGTGATCTAGCCCTAATAGCTTCAGAAAGGGATTTCTCTCTGAGATTTAACTTTGTTGTATTTGTATATTAGGCTAGTTGTGAAAGTTCAAGGTTTTCTTTATGAACTGGTTTGGTTGGGATAGAAAGGGAAGAGCCACTGGGAAATGGAGTCTACAAACTTAACATGGATCTATCTCATATTTTCAAAGGAGTTTCACAGGGCAAGGTAGCTGAACTAACTAGATCCTTTAGATTTAAATGAAATGTAATAGAAGAAAATATATAGGTTAAATTGAAGCTAAAGAGAAGTTAAGAATTCTTTAACTTGCTATCAGAAGAAAAAATTTAAATTTTCCACGGCCAGAATCAAAGTGTATCTTTCAACAAATTATGTTCATCAACTTTTTGTAAAATAATTCATATTTAAGAACACGTAAGTATGGAAACAAAGAAATAAACACATAGAACATGAGAGAATTACTTACCAAATAGTCCAACACATGAATCTTATGAAGAATGTCCTTTTTATTATTGATCATCCCACTCAAGATTGAAAAATATAGAATATCTTTCTTCTGTACAAAAACCAACCCTTCATACTTGAAAAAGAGAAGTATTTATACAAATTCTAAACTAAAATATCTTGAAAAAATATCAAGATTTATTACAAATGTCTATGCAAATATCTTGAAATAGAATTCAAGATTTTATTACAAAAAATATAAAAATAGACTAAACTATTTAAAAAATATGAGTCACCTGAGTTTTGGTGTTGTTTCTGGGCCTTTAAATGAGCAATGTTGTTTGTCCTGTTTCCAGATGTGCTTTGTTGTCCCACTTTTCACTGCATTTTGTTTTGATGACTGTTGTGATGAATGTGCAATGTTGTCCTCTGTGCTTTTGATGCTTGATACTTAAAATGTGATGGAAAGGTCCTCGCTATCTTCTTTTCCTTTGTTGCTTCTATTGTTATTTCAGTTTCATCATTTTCCCCTTGTTTTACATTAATTTAATTCCATTTATATACTACTGGGAAATTTGGGGAAATAATTTTTAATCATAATACATCCAGAGCAAAGGGACGATTCTTCTAGAAAACTCATTGTGATACATTTTACCGATGAAAACCACGAGAACCAATTCTTTCAAATTGTGAATGGATGCATGGGGAGGGGCCACGTGGCTACTAGGGACTGGAGGAAATGAACATACTACCATGATAGTGGAGACAAGAGGTGACATGGACGTGGGGATGATGGTGGTGGGGGGTGTGAGGATGAGTGGTTTTCGGGGGGGGTATGAGCGGTAAGTAGTAAGGGGGGGAGGGGGGTGGGCGGTGCAAAATAAGGTAAGAGGGACACATGGCAGTGGACCCGGCAGGGAAATCCACTTTTTTCAGACGCCGCCCCCCCCTGGCTTCCCCCGCTGATAAAGTTAGGATGGAAAAGGGGGGGGGGGGCAGAAACACTATCGGTCGTTGATCTGGGCGGAGTCAATCTAGGTCATTCAAAGATGAGGAGATTTTAATTAATACGTGGCCTTTGAAAAGGGATGGATGCGACAACCCTTTAAATCCACCCTATAACATATCACATCCACTAGGGGCTTTCGCCTGATTACAATCGCATTGGAGGGGAGCACATAACATTTTAATGCAGACGTGACCCAAAAGCCTCTCAAATCCACCCAATATCATATCGCATCTGGAATGGGACTGAACAAAAAACCCGCACCCAAAATATTTAAAAATACAATTTATAATCTCGTCAAGTCCAAAGGGGGCCTTGTATTACATGGGGGGCATAGGACAGGTGGACTCGAAAACTTTAAAATATGGTGTAAATCCTCCTCAGATCCATTGCAATCACAATATTGAGGGGGATTGTAGAGTTTGTTGACATATGGGAATTGTGATTACAATCGCAATTGACGGAATGAGCATGAGTAATAGGGGCTATGAAATTACATATCTAATTAATGCTCTACTAGTAGGGGCATTACATTGAGGGGTATTAGAACGACTTAAGAAGCGTAAGAGAAATGTAATTACATATCAGAACATTGTCACGCATTTGGTGGGTTGCAATGGACTAGACGAAAGGAGAGCTGTGAGAGATAGACACACACCAATTCACTTAATAATTAATGTGTAGGATTTCAGAGATCTGTGGTTTGTGCTTTTTGAGTCTTTGATCGGAGAATCCACAGTAAGAGAATTTTTACACCAAAGTTTCGAATCCCAAATGGGATCCATCATCAGGGTTAAAAATTTTAACCTTGATGATGGATCCCATTTGGGATTCGAAACGTTGGTGTAAAAATTCTCTTACTGTGGATTCTCCGATCAAAGACTCAAAAATTAATGTGTAGTTAAGGTGGGGAATCATATATTTAATATAAGAGAATAGGGGATAGAATCCTATACCTTCACAAGTAGTAGGGACTTTTAACAATAGAATTATAAAGTGAAACTTCATATAAGTCATAGAAGATAGAGTCAATAGAGGTTTCGATATAAGTTTCCATATATCTAAGAGAAGTGGATACTACCAAAGATGTACCACCGAGAACCTCTCCCAAATTCACTTTATAAATCTATGGTTAAAAGTCCTTACTGGTGTGATGGTGAACAACTTCATTAAAGTTCCTCCTACGACCACTAATAACACCAATGGTTGTGTATCTCTAAACCATAGTTGTTTGAGAATTTAGATGGGCCTCGTTACTAAATCCCATAATGGGATTTTAAATTTCTATAATTTATCATAGCATTCTAGTTACTCTATGTGTGTGGGGTAGTATTGATTAGTCTTATTAATAAGAAGAATTTATAGATAGCCTAACTTTCTTTTTCGTGAGATTGTGTTTAGTTGTCCAAATTTAGATGTGGCTTATCATATATTTATATATAAAAGATCTTCATTAGATTGTTTTGCAATAGCTTTTAGGTTTATAATATATATGTATTAGTGAAAAAATTTATTATTATTAAAACTGATTAGATATAATAATATTTATAATTAAAACATAAGAAAAATTAAAGTGATTTATGCAGGGTTGAATTCCACTTAATATTTTTTTATTGATATTTTCGATCAACTTTAATTATTTTTATTGAATTTATTGATTTATATTAATTCTAGATTATTATTTTTTTTAGTTGATTATGGTTTATTTTTATTAAGTATGGTAGACTATATACTTGATTATGGTTGCATTTTGTTAATCATGATTGATTATGATTAGATACAATTTAATTTATTTGACTTTAGCTAATTGTATTCATTATAGATGCCTTTGTGTGACTCTATTTACCATTGGTTCACTTTACTAATTTTAGTTGTAATTGGTTGACAACAGTTTTTTTTTATTCTTATTCATTGACTATATGTTAATTTTGGTTCACTACTATTAAATTTAGACTAAAATTCCAAAAATTCATTGAATGTGGTTAAGTATGATTGACTTTAGGTCACTATTATTTCCTTTTTATGGTCTTATCCTTAATTATGATTAGCTTAAATTAGCTTCCTTCAGTTTATTGTGGTTACCTATTTCTAATTATGGTTAATTTTATCTTTTGACATACATACATACATAT